>VTPC01008148.1:0-31625 GCA_011009095.1 Ignelater luminosus
GCTATGAGTTCTTTTCACTGCTGGGTATTTTCAGGTAGGAGAGTAAAAAATAAAATACGTGCTAACATTATACCTGCAACAATTCAGCAAACTTCTTACGCCGATATTATTTAATTGCATAGATCAATTACAACGAATTTGGATCACAGCCAAGTGGCAAGTATCTAGATTATTATGGTAACGCAAAAAAATTTATACAGCTTTGGAATCAATTGATTCCTTTGAGCATAGCACGCCGTGTTTGCCCTATAACAATGTATTATCGGTGTAGCGTTACCGGCCGTCTTAAATCGCCACCTTAAAGGTATTGAACGCTGAATAAAATGGAAAAAATAAAGAAAATGCTTAAGGAAATGGAAAAAGAACTAAAAGAAGGATTTCAAAGATTGCTGGCAGAGAATCAGTGGTATAAAGATCTAATAATAGAAATACTAAATGAGAATAAGTTGCTTAAGCACGAAATAGGTCGACTTAAGGAAAGAATGAGTCACTTAGAGATGAAACTAGAAGAAAGAGATAAGGAAGACAAAAATAAGAATATAGTCATTAGAGGACTGGAAGTTGAAGAAAAAGAAGCATCCAAAAGCGTGGAAGTATTAATTAAAGAAAAATTGGAAATAAGTGCAAATATAGAAGAAACAGACGTAATAAATATAAAAAGTAACCAAAAGATAATTATAGCAAAGGTTAGAACTTGGAAAGGCACGAAGGAAATCATGCGACAGAAAAAAAAACTAAAAGGTACAAATATATTCATTAATGAAGATAGAACCAAGGATGAACGTAGAATACAAAGACTAATAAGAGAAAAGTCATTAATTAAAAAATTAAAAAAGGAAATAAAGTGAGGGTAGGCTCAAAAAATTTGGATAAACGGAAAAGAGTAGAAATGGAATGCAGAGACAAATGAGATAGAACCAGCCGAAACAATTAGAAATGACACAACTGATTCAAAAAACTAATAGGAGATGTAGGAGAACGGAAAACAGACGAACGAAATGCTGGACCTGGGGTTACAAATTATGGGAAACGAGTATTAAACAAAAAACAAAATAAGAATAAGGTGGTTAGTTTCTGGAATAGAAGAAGATATGAAAAATTATAGAGAAAAAAGAAGAGAAGCTACTAAAGTTTGCAAAACAAGTTATGGAAGAGATAGAAAAAAAAATAAAAGAAATAACACTCGGCCGCTGTACAGTTATTTTAAACAAAGGCAAAGAAATAGAGGAGCAACGGTAATTATCGAGAAAGAAAGCTGGAAGAAACACTTTACAAGACACAGGGGGCTGCTGAGGAACCGACAAAGATTAACGAAGATCAAGAAGAAATAAATGATTACAAGGCTTCCAATCAACAAGAGTTCAGAGAAGTTATAAAAAATATTAAAAATAGAAAAGCAGCGGGAATCGACGGAATAACTGGGGAATTAATAAGGTATGGCGGCGAACATCTACATAAAGAATTGCACCAGATAGTTTTGAAAATATGGAAGGAGAAGAGAATGCCGGAAGAATGGACAATGGGAGTAATAGTGCCCATTCCAAAACAAGGTGACCTGTTCATCTGTTCAAATTACCGAGGCATAATATTATTAAATGTGGTCTACAAATGTATGACTTTGATAATAAGAGAAAAGTTGACAAGGCACGCTGAACAAAGTATAGAGGACTATTAATATGGGTTCAGGAAGGAGAAGTCGACAATAGACGCCCCATACATGTATTAAGGCAAATTCTAGAGGAGACATACGGATATGACATCGAGATTCATATCCTGTTTATTGATTTTAAACAGGCTTTCGATCAACTACAGCGAAACAAAATGTCAAAAGACTTAGAAAATATAAACGTGCCGAAGAAATTAATAAGGCTGATGGCAATGACAATGAAGAATAGTAAGGCAGAAGTACAAATAGAAAACGGTCTTAGTGAAAGCACAGAGAAAGAAAAGAGCACAAGACAATAGGATGCATTGTCGACAACATTGTATATAGCATCTTTAGATGAAATGGTAAAGAAGATAACAGGTATAGGGACGATTAATAAAAACACAACGCAAATAATAGCCTACGCCGGCGATGCTGCAATTATCTCGAGAAACAAAAAGCAACTAGTTAAAGCTTGCGAGCAAATAGAAGCAGAAGAACAAAGAAGAAGCTTACAGATAAATGGAGAAGAGACACATGCATTGCAGTAAGAAAGAGGCACTGATAAAAATTATAACAGAATAGACACCAATAATAAGAAGACTCAGAGGAAGACCCAGACAACGATAGAAGAAGCAAGTAGAGGAAGATATAGAAATGATGAAGATGGACTAACGGAGGAAGAAAATTGGAAACAGAAAAGAATGGAGACGAATAGTAAAGAAAGCTAAAACACACCACAAGTTATAAGGCAATAGGAAACTCTAGAAAATGTGGGCTGATCCACCACGTGATAAAAGGACCTAAGAGTAAAAACCAGCCACAACTTCCCCGGAAGTGTATGGCCTTATATATTATATATATTATATATTAATACTATAATATATTAATACAACAAAGAGTAACCAGTTTGATAAGACAGATATGGAAAGAGGAAAAATACCAAACTCATGGAATAGAGCAATGAAATGCTCAATTTACAAGAAGGGAGAAAAAGGTTGTGTGGAAATTCTAGAGGAATTGCTCTATCAGACATGGTAGGTAGACAAGATATTGAGCCAAATTATAAGGAAATAGAAAACAGTCATGCAGCCGAAATAATTGAAAAATATCACGGTGGTTTTAAAAACGGAAGGTCTACAATTGTTCAAATATTCACATTAAGATAAATAGAGAGTAATAGTTACGAAACAAACCTTAGGCTTCCACATAAGGTTCATTGATTATAATCAGACGTATGACCTGATAATTAGAAGCAGAATGTATGATGGAATATGGTGAAAATGACGTTTAAAATAACAGAAAATAAAGTTACTATTGAGGGAAGGATATCAGTCTTTTAAGGTAATTACAAGCTTAAAACAAGAAGATGCGCAGTTCTTTTTAATTTAGTCTTGGAATCAATTTTATGAAAGAGAGAAATACAAACTAAAGGTGTTATTTATTACAATAGTCACTTATGCTGATGATATTGTGTAATAACAAGATCAAAAAACGAATTAGTAAATAAATTTAGAAGACTAGAAAAAAAAATCAAAAGAGTTTGTACTTAAAGATTGTAATTAGTACTTTTAGAGAGAACGTTACAGACTGGATTTTGTAAGCAGCTACCAACTTTACCTTTCACTTTTAGAATGACATCAATATACGTACAAAGCTATTTTATGGCGACGACGGAAAGAAAAGTTAGAAATTAAGTCTGTTGACTATCGTAAGTTAGTAAGCAAATAACTTCACTACCAGTTGGAAATTAAGAGAAAAGCCTGCATTCCCATAGTTTGCTTTGTTTATGTTTATGTGTAAAACAAAATTTGTAAGCAAAAGAAATCAAATTATTAAAAATAATAAAACATTTTTAGGTCTCAGGCAACCTCTTTTGCAACTACTGTTGAGAGTTGATTTTTACCTGCGTTTTACTGGCTATAAAAGTGTCATCAGCAACTTTGAAAACTTTTTTTGTTGTAATACTAAGCTAATCCTAAGAAGCTAAAAGTGAGAAGCGGCTAGTAGGTAGCAATAATAGTTATAGAAAGTAAATTTAAAACCTGACTTTTTTTATGTATGTAGTGCAGGCATTATTTAAGACAATATTACAAGTTGAGTAAAAGATGAACTCAAATGGGTATAAAAATAGAAGGCGAAAACTCTCACCAGTCAGTTTGTCATCAGCCACCAGCGTGTCAACAGCTTAACTTTTGTCATTAAGATTGAGTCAAGCCTTCACTTTTTAAGACTTCGGCGGTTTAATGGCAAATAACGTGTTCCTAAGAGGAATATCTACGTTATAAGATTCTGGGTTCAAGAACTGCTACTCATTATCATCACTCATCAGCAAGTCGACGTGCCAGTCGAGATCAGCTACCTAAACTAGCAACCCGGTAATAATTGACGGACTGTACTTGGATCACCTTTTCAAGAAAACGCCGTCAACCCTATCGATATCGACAAAAACGAATTTCCTAAGGACTTGAAGATCTATTCGCGATCCGTATCAACAGGAAGTGGTAGAGACTTGTACCGGGGCAAGCGCGCCGTTTGAAATCGAACGTACCGCATCGCAAAATATAAAATCTTCAGTGTCTACCATACACTAGTCAGTAGCGGTTCAGTGTCTGGTTTGCCGGAGTACCGTGGTGTCGACTACAAGAACACACGAAATTTTCTAGATACTTTCCTAGACACCCAAGTCAAGAAACTACAGTTCAAGATAGCTGTCCAGTTTCGTGGTGATATGGTAACAAGTGCCCTTAATCACAACGATAGAAGATCTGTAAAAGGCATTCATCGTGCGATACGACGGTGAGGAGAGAAAAGTTTAGCTTCGCGCCATCTAGGAATTGAATTAGTGACTCTTTGTCGTATGCAGCTGAGGGTACTTTTGCTCGGCCAGCCTCCACCCATGAGCTGATTACCAGTGCATTAGAAATCTAGGTACGAATCAAGAACAAGATCTCCAGGAAAAGGGAGTTGCTCTAGTGCCGTCTTTGCCTGCAGCAACTATTACAGAAATTATTCGTCTTACTGCTCGCCATTAGGGAAACAACGAAAGGACTGCTTAGCCGGCCGAGTAAAGGAAGAACCACCCGAATGTCACAACCTCGTCACACTAGGCCTGTAGACTTTACGGAGTGACGAACCATCTAGGCAAGCAGTAACCTTCTGGAAGAGAGACGACGCTTCGTGCACTCCCAGTAGCGCCCATCAACCGAACCACCCAAGTTGCCAAGAATTGCCGTCAAATGCTACCTCAGGTCCTTATCGACATTCTAGAGTCTTCAAAAATTACACGTCAGCTGCAAACTTCAAGAGTCTGCAATCTTGGCTTACAAGTTTCTCGAAAATCAAGTCACCGTCATCGACATCACTCGTCGGTGGATCCAGAAAAGATGACCATTTATTGCAAATTAGGCTCTTTGGTTCATCCAAAAAAAGTCCCGCGTTCTTAAACGGCGGCCGAAGTTGTTGATTTTATTTAAGATTCTTCTTGCTAACTCAATGATCATAAAAATAATTTGTGACAATTATAATAGAAAACGTAATAAGCGTTTCTGCCTAGCAAAAATGATCTGAAATACCTATATAAAGTCTGGACCATTAAACTTAATTTTTACATTTTGATAAATAAATGATAGTTGAATTTTTACCTTGTAATGAAGAATAAATACAATGTATTTGCTCTCATTATTTGTCTGGAAGTTTTTCTCAACTATTTAATTTAATTTAATTTAATTTAAAGAGACCACTCAAACTTTTAACTAATAATAATTAGAAGGACATTTTACTAGATACCTTCTAAGTATATAATGATTCACATTTCAAATTCTATCATCAATAACAGAAAATTTTCTGAAAGTGCAATTCGTTATAAAATTCTCGTGCTTATATTAATGTGCATTAAAAAGAAAATGTGTGGAAAAATCTAGGTAACATCTTGTGCCCATTTCTCAGCAATGCTTATATTTAGCTCGTTGCATCTTTAATAATAGCAAGGAGTGAAAAATGTAATGTTTTCTGCAGCTCTATAAATAATAGTTAAACGTAGAGACATGTGTTTTCAAAATTGAAAGCGGTGTTCACAAGCTTTGCAATCTTTGTTCTCGGTTTTCACGTGGAATATCTATATTTTAAGAGAGGAAAAATGAAGAAAGCTTTTTTATATCTGCATATATTTCCATGAATAGAGCCATCTGTCAAGTGGACAACTATATCGGGGGATTGTCCCGGTTTTTCACCTCTATATATTCCTTTACTGAGTTTTTGATTCGTTTTTTAGTGTTCAATCGAATGAAAATCGGTATAAAAGTCTACGAACGTGGGTGATAAAACATTTTCCAGCATATATTCAAGCTTTTTGTCACTTTTATTATTTTTCACGTCAGAAGAATGGAATTTTCATATCTCTATTGATTTACCTAATAGAATAATGAACTGACAAATTGTCTTATAATCAGAACGTCAGGCATTTCTAAATCACTTCTAGAAGGAAATCGATACACCAAAATAGTAGATGGAAAAAAATTGTAAAGAATAAATTATGAGCGCAGTTTTCAAGTTTTCGTATTTTGTGAGAGCATTGCTAGGGCGTTAACCGTAAAAGTGTCAACTACAAAAATGTCTGGATAGTATCCAATAAAGCAAGCTATTAGCTTTATTGTCGACCAATACTTATATCCACCTATAAAAATTGCAATAAATAATACCACAAAAAAGTTTCCAAAAATTTTGTTGTTTACTGCCCGACATTCATCAAAATTATCCAAAATAATTCCAGGAAAATTCAACTTGAGTTATCACAGAGAGTTTACTACTACTACTACTTAGATAATATCCCGTTTATCGCAGGTCTTACATCTTTACGCTTTTTTTTCTTCTTTTTGCAATTTTTCTTGTTTAGGAACTCTTAAAGTTAGCAGCACTAATGACGGGGCATTAAAGTTTAGTAATAAAAAGTAAAGTATTATGTATGTGAATAACAAAATGCGAGTTGTAAAAGTAAAAAGAATCCTCTGAGATAACATCGTTAAGATCTTTATATTACCTTTTTAGTGATATAACTATAAAAAATTCAAGTAATATAAGAAAATGACCAGTAATTCACAAGCAATAATACTAGAGCTAGAACAGCATTTTATAAAATAAGTTTGTGAAACAAGTCCTTATGCGTCATGAACAAGACTAGACTGTGTAAACACACTGTTGAAAAGTACGTTCTGTCCATTGTACAAAGTACTTCCCCAAGAATATTCTTTCTTTTATGTTTTTCTTCTTCAAAAATCATGGCGTTTTAATATTTTTATTCTTTCCACCTCCTTTAATCTTGTCGACAATTTTATTTTTCGATTTCAATTTGTTACACCTTTTAATGCAGTCAGCAATTCTTGGTTTTTACATCGTTGCAGGTTAAAAATAGCGTCTGGGTCATTATCCTAAAAGAAATCGACAGGCTACAACGTTTTGGTTGCAACACCGACGAACCAATAACCGAATAGAAGCAGCAATCTTTCAATTTCAAACGTAATTTGGAAAATGTCTATATAATATAGCTTTTGCAATAATAATAAGTTTATTATTCTATTAATTCAACTCATCAAGTACCACAGCAAATGACCTAATTCATTTACAATATAGTAAGTGTGTAATGCGTGTAGTACTCTTTGAACGTTATTAAATTAAAACGAAAACCTTTACTGAGAAGAAGTCTCTCGAAACTAAAATTTAAAAAGCTGTATCACCCAGGAGGTTATTACATCTTATAAGCATATTCACCTGGGTCATTAATATCTAAAAGAATATACGTACTTTCATCCCATTAAATTTAAAATTGAAGGGTCTCCCTCCATTAATGGAAATCCTAGGAGAATTAGCAATAGAAAAATGTCTCCCCATGGTAGACACAACCACCTGGAGTATATAATATTAAAAAAAAATATTTTCATTATTGAATTAAAATTACAAAAAAAGATCCCTTGGTCAGTTAATTTAGAAGCAGATTCTAGATGAGACCGTTGACATTTCGATTTCAATAAAGAGGACTTCTCACTTCTAATACATGAAATCAAAAAGATGTGATTACCCTACAAACGGTCAAATTCGCGTGAGCTCACGTCGAGTACCGAAAACGCAAAGCAAAGAAGCAGAAACAAAATAATTTAGTAAAATTGAATTTTGGCTAAGTACGGCCACTTTACATTTACTGAAAAATTGAAATTTTTCAGTATACAAACTGTCTCGCTGTATAAAAAGCGACTCGTGTATCTAATAATGAGAACTTCAACCGGAATTGGCTTATAAGGATTTTCAAAACTAAAATATCATAAAGAAAGATTTCATGGTCTATCAGTTTCCAAGCAGGTTCAAGATAAGACCGCTGCCATTTCGATTTCAATAAAGAAAACTTTGCCAAATTGCTCCCTTCTAAAAGATGGAATTGAAAAGTTATGTTTACCCAGCAAGCGATCAGATTCGTGTGAGCTTACGTTGAGAACCGGAGACGCAAAGCAAGGACACAGAAGCAGAATAATGTAGTAAAATTGAATTTTAGCTAAGTAAGGCCATTTTACATTTACGGAAAAGATTAAAATATATTAGTATAAAAACTGCCTTGCTGTATAAAAAACAGCCAGAATATCTAATGGTAAGCACTTTCACGGGAATTCACATATAAGGATTTTCAAAACTAAAATACCATAAAGAAATACCCCTTGATCGATCAGTTTCCAATCAAGCTCAAGATGAGACCGCTGCCGTTTCGGTTTCAATGAAAAGGACTTTGCCAAATTGGTCACTTTTAAAAGGTGAACTTGAAAAGATGATTACCCTACAAACGGTCAAATTGGCGTGAGTTCATGTTGAGAACCGGGAACGCAAAGCAAGGAAACAGAAACAAAAAGATTTAGTAAAATTGAATTTTGGCTAGGTACGGCCACTTTACACTTACTGAAAACTTGCAATTTACCAGTATGAAAACTGCCTTGCTGTATAAAAAACGACCGGTGTACCTAATGGTAAGCACTTTAACTGGAATTGACATATAGGGATTTTCAAAACTAAAATATCATAAAGGAAGTTCTCTGATCGATCAGTTTCCAAGCAGGTTTAATATGAGACCGCTACCATTTTGATTTTAATAAAGAGGACTTTGCCAAATTGCTCACTTCTAAAAGATGAAATCGAAAAAATATGATTACTTCACGTGAGTTCACGTAGAGAACCGAAAACGCAAAGCAAAGAAACAGAAACATAATGATTTAGTAAAATTGAATTTTAGCTAAATACAGCCACTTTGCATTTATTGAAAAATTGAAATTTGTCAGTATAAAAACTGCCTCGCTGTATAAAAACCGACTCGTGTATCTAATAGTAAGAACTGCAACCGGAATTGACTCATAAGGATTTTCAAAACTAAAATATCATAAGGAAAGATCCCCTGGTCGATCAGTTTCCAAGCTGATTCAAGATGAAACCGCTGTCATTTCGATTTCAATAAAGAGGACTTGGCCAAACTGCCATATCGAAAAGATATGACCAAATTGGTAAGTAAAGCCACTTATTTGTTAATTAAATTTGATATTAATCAAAATATTACTTAACCCAATCTGTAATACATACCCTAGCTGAGAACGATTAACCAAAATTATCATGCAAATTATAATTTAGATAACATACAAAACTGACCTCACTGTAGCTTAATACTGAATCAAATCTGAACCTTCTTAACTGACAGTTAGTTATCTAGGTACTCTTGGTAAATGATAGAACCCGAGAGGTCTTTATTTCCAAGAGTGCAGAAAACAGAAGCCGGGAATAATTAAACTTAAAAATGCAATAAAGAGGTCAGACGGGAAAGCTTGTCCATACCCCACCAAAAGGTGCTTTTGTTGTAAAAAATTTAACTCAAGTTGATTTAACTTTGTGACCCCAAGTAATTTCTGTTGTAATTTCTTGTTTGTTCACCAGTAAATTGCTAAAGTACTAAATATTTTTTAAGCATGCACATCTTCTGCCCGAACTGTACCAATAAGTTGTTGGGTAAAAGATTTAAATGCCACACCAATGATAAAGTAGGGATATTGGCTTACACGGTGACATACAGCATCCAAAATATCCAGATAGATCAAGATTATTTTCCAAGACCACACATAATCTTGACACCATGTTGCATAAAAAATTTCATGTATCTCTAGTTCATCTGATGCCCAGAAATCGATTCAAACTTCTTCGTAGTTAAATACATTTCAATGAAAATTCTAAAGCTGAATCGTCTATTGGCAGACTATTTAAAGTCACGCCTTTGCTTGAAAAAATAAAGAACAACCGTGTAAAACTTGAAGTAAATAACCGTTTTTCAACTGATGAAACTATATAAGAGAACCCGAGCAAGAAACTTACGCCAATACATAAAAAGCAAACCTCATAAATGGGGCGTTAAACTTTTTATACGAGCTGAAGTAAGTGGTTTAGTCTACGACTTTTTTCCTTATCAAGGAAAAACCACTTTTGAAATAGAAAATGCCATTTAAGATGACCAAGTGAAAGCTTTAGGAGTTGGAGGTTCTGTTGTTCATTTATCGCAAACTATATAACACCCTGAAAAGTCTACTGTTTACTTCGACAACTTTTTTCTAGAGTCGATTTGTTTATGTTTCTAAATACGGAGCTAAATTTACTAAGCTTGAGACCTTTACGTGCCAACAGATTGCAAAGATGTTCTCTCAAAAGTGACAAGAGCTTTTTGAAATCCGAACGAAGTTCATAGGATTATAAATCTTTTGGAGACCATTCGATTGTTCTAAAATAGGCAGACAATAAATGTGTTCTTTTAGGCAGCACTGCATATGGCGTACAAAATAGAGGCAATGCAAAAAAGTATAATAAAGAAGAGGGCAAGCAAACAGACGTTAGTGCTCCAAATGTCATTTTGCAATATAACAATCACATGGGAAGAACGGACAAGTCCAATGCAGTAGTTGACCTCTATTGAACTCCTGCAAAATCTAGACGATGGTATTTTCCTATTTTTGTTACATTCTAGACGCCTGTGTTGTAAATAGCTGGCTACTTTATAAGCATCATTGCTCTGTCAATAAGATGAAATCGATGCGTTTGAAAGAATTCAGACTAGACGTTGCTTCATCTTTAGCCAAGACAGGAAAGCCCAAACAAGGAAGACCTTCCCGTAATCACATTCCACAAAAGAGAGTAAAGGAACTGCTGAACGACCAGACAGGGTGTCCCAGTATGATAACGCGGAACACTGACCTGCCCACACTAGCAAGGGTCGATGCGTTATTGCAAAAAGGACGCCTCAAGAATGAAGTGCATCAAATGTGACTGTCGCCAGTGATTTGCAGTAGACAAAAATTGTTTTTGTGACTTCCATAAAATGAAATATAAATACCATCTACATAGTGTCTGTAATCATTACTTGTAATAATGTCTATTTAGAGACAATGATAACACTTCGTTACATTTTATAAAATTATCATGAACAGCATACATGTTCATTGGTTACAAATTTAAAAGTCACTTTCCCCATACTTTTCATCGTTTTAGGCATGTATCTGTGTTCAAGAGGCCATAATTAACCTCTGGTAGAAATATAACAATTTTGATTTGTTATTTAATGTGCTTGGCCGACATAGGGTTAAGAAGAGAATTTCATTTAATGTGCCCAGAGTAAAGATGAAATGATTTCAATTACTCACAGTTACTGAGTACGCAATTTAGAAACAGATTCAGCATGAAGTACGATAGTATAACTAATAAAACTTCCACGTATAAAAGTGTACCAAAGGCATCTCTTGCTTAACAGTTACACGTTTATAAATTGTCATGTCAGAATCAGCTGTGTAAAGTCTTATCGGTCTGATTAGTCATCTGGCAAGTAACACTTCACCACAGAGTTCTGTCTTCAAAAAACCGCTGTACAGTTGGACGGATGGAACAGGGCAAATCACAGTTTAAAAAGAAGTTTTCGTACCAGACTTTGCCGAAGGCCCGCCCTTTGTCGTAGCATTTGGAATTTATAGCTAAAGTTAGTGAGGAGACGGAGTCGCGGCGAAATCAGGACGGTTGATCAGAGTGAGAATTATGACTCTGAAGGAATTGTCAGCTCTATCTGACAATATTATCTGGAAAACTCTTTTAATTACGTCGAGTTTTGGGTATTCCAATGACTACTGTTGCTTCTTTCTACGAGCTGGAAAAGTATTTACAGAGAAAACTACAGTTGAATATTTGAACGAAGAAAGCGATGCTCGGTGGGGGCAGGTGCTGATTTCTAGTGAGAAAATTAAATGCTATTGCTCCAGCTATTTTCTGCTCAAGAATTGCACTGAAGACATTCGACGGGAGGCCTGCAGGTTTTTGAAGGGAGGGGTTCAAAGACGAGAGGTCATAATTAACGTCGTAGTTGATGTTGCGTAAAGCATAGGAGATCATTGGGTGTTGATAGATTTTTTCGAGGATGTCAGAGAAAAATATTTGTTTTATCCTGAGAATCGGTGATTTTGCGAGCAAAAATCTCGCTTGCCTTAACAATGATCAAATCTTAAGGAAGATCAACGCGTATCCCAGAACCAGGTTGATGTTAAGTCGATTTTGCTGTCTTCTTATCGGAACCTTTTTGCAAATGAGTTGACTGAAGTTCATGGGTAGACAGAAACTGTCTGTGTCGAGTTGACAACTTTGATTCTAGTGGTAGTTTAGAGATCAGTAGTTCTGATTATCTCTATTCTGGCAAGAATAGGTTTTTGTAGAAGGTATAAGGTAGAAGATCTGAAACTCTCACCAGTGAATGTTGTTTGAGTTCTTAATGGTGCGAACAGTGTTTTTAGGGAGAGCAAGTTAAAGTAATGCGAAAGATATTTCTTTAACTTTTGAAAGGGAATGTGTCACTAGGACTACCTTTTCTTAAATTTTGTTATGATCTTTCCCATAATAATATACCATAGACCTGATGATAAATTTCTCTAAATTTCCTACTTGAAAAACGGAGTGATGACGTCCGACACAAACTCTGTCGGTTTTGGATAGAGGGTAGGCAAACGTAAAAGCATGAGGTTATGTTAGGTCATGGTCGACATAGTAGTTAATTTTGAGAAGGGCATGGGAGGTCATTGGGCGTTGATGAATTTCTTTTACGACGTCGCAGGAAGATATTTGCTTCATCGTAAGGCTCAGTAATTTTGCGTGCTCAAATCTGACGATAATCTAGTCTCAAGCAAGCGAATGACAAACCCGTATCCTGAATCCTATATTCTTACCAAAAAAGTATGGGCACATACGAATTTTCTATATGTTTTTTGATATATTAGAGTTAAAGTGCGCAGAAGGGCAATCGAAATTTTTGCATGCCTTAGAGTGGCTTAAAGGGAAAAAAAGTTCAGAAAGTGATTGCAGAAGGAACAAGGACAAGAGGAACGATTCCGTGTTGTGAAAGCAGATGCTGGTATTATACTGGAAGGCATGAGGTCCATCGTACACTTAATAGATGATTACCCAAAACCAGACAATTTCCTCAGTAATGTGGCAGAGATAGTTCCCGAATCGTTGATTCTTCTTCTGAAATGAGAAATGGCGTGTCAAAGTGCTTTCAATTGCACATGCTATAACTGCAGCTGCAAGGCCTAAGATCTTTCATATCTTCCTTACAGGTTGGTTTTGATGCCTTTATTTCAAAAATAACAAATCAGAAGACCTTATAAACTAACCTTATGCCTTGGGATTTTGCAGTAATTATGAAGAAGTGAGATTGTTTGAGCTGTCTTCGCTGAACCACTTGTTAAGCACATTTCTGCCTTGATCGTTTTTACAGTTCGTCTTTGATAATGCAGTTGTGAATGCTAATACTTTAGATAGGTCAAACACTTTTCATGGGATGCCGATGGGAGAAATACAGTGTAGCTCCTTCAGCTACTGCTTATTCAGATCAAAAAATTGAAAAGCAAAAAGAAGTTCCCATAGCTAAAGTCATCGGGGAATCGGCTGCTATTCCATTCATACCATTTCAGAAAACACATGGACTCAAAAATGAGGTGCTTCAGGACCTAGGTAAAAACACCCTATCTCACATGCTGTAACAATTTTGCCAAGTGACTTCGCATGGTTACTTGCAAAATAGAAAGGATTCAGTGTTGCGGGATGGAATGACTCCATGGAGAAAGCCAGTTCTGCCAATGCTTACTCATCACGTAATTTGTATTGTCTGCAAGCTCGTGCTGTAAACATGCATCTTATCGTTGAGCCCATCGCCAGTATATGTTCTGGAAGACGCGTAGAATACCACTCGTAGTTTGGTGGTTGTGCTGTCTGCCTTGATTACTGCTTCGTAAGAAATATAGTAACTCCCTTGGTCTTCTTTCCCTGTCGGGATGAGTTTTATATGTCCAAGCTCTATGTATTCTTTCATGAACTGATGTTATTGTTGACCCAATTTCTTGTCTTTTGTAAAATGTTTTCCTTGTTTGAACATTCTTGCTACGGTTTTGGATTTTGAGGTCTCCAGGGTCGTTGTTGTGTTCTTGAATCGTAGGCGTACAATGTATGCCCTATCTTGGTTTCTTTGCGTTGATTGGCTGTAGAATTCTTCTCTTTCTCTGTTAATTCCCGTGGTTGGTAGACCAAAGTAGTTGGTAGTTTCCAAAACTTTGTTAATTTGTTATCTTCGTTGATATATGTGACCATACTGACGATGTGTATGTTGCTGTTTGCTTCTTGAGATATTCCTGACAGAACCCAACAGACTTCAGTATTTTAACGCATTATTTCATCCTTGCTCTTGTGTAGGCCAGCCAGCGTGATTGTGCAGATGTTCTTTGCCCCTAGTATTAAGTCTATTGGTCCTGGTTTTTCAAATGTGGGGTCGGTTAATACGCGATTATTTTATTAATCTATATTGCTTTCTAGTGGCTTTCTAGGTAATGCGTGGGTGAGTTTTGTTATGGCAAATAGTGTTGCGTTTAGCATAAAGTTATTGGTAAACCGTGGTGCCAGTTGTGCTTCAATGTGAATGGTGGATGTTTTGGATTGCTCATTCATAAGTCCTGACACTTTTCCCTCAACTTTACTGCTTGGTAATCCCTTGAGTAGTGCTGCTTGTTCGGTGATGAGCGAAGCTTGAGAGCCTGTGTCGATGTCCCCAAAATTTCGTAGCTGCCATCTGTTCTCTTTGCTCGAATTACTGCTGCAGCTAATAAAACACCGTCTTCTTGTTGCTTGCTCGTTGGAATAAGCGTTTTCTTGGTTGACTTGCTTGCTGCCTGGGTTGATCTCTATGGAGAAGGTTAGCTGTAAAGATTGTCCGGGCGCGGCATCTCCGGTTTCTGACGTGCGCTAGACATTTGATGCAAATGCTTCTGTCCTGGATGATGCGGTTTCTCTGATTTCGAGGTAGGTCAAGGAAATTCCCACAAAGGTTGATTGTGTGGTGTTGACCACTGCAATATTTGCAGCATGTCTTGCATTCTAAAGTTTGTTTCGATTCTCCCATTTGTTTCTAAGATTGGAATCTTTTTTAGAGATTTTTTTTTTAATACTCGTAGTTTTGAACTTCGTGAGAGTTTTCTAATGACTGCACATATGACCAGTTGGTTCCTGAGTCCCATTTTCTGATGAAAATGGAAGGTCTTGATTGCCTAAAAACATTCTGTTATGGTGTCGTGTTGTCACTTTATTTTCTCAGATGATTCTTGTCGGATGGGCGGTAAGTCCAAGATTTTGTCTAGTAACTTCACGAAGATTGTCCTTTTATTTTGTGGCTGGCTATCAGTAGTTTTCATGACGTTTTTCAGGTGTTTTCAAAGATGGCTAAATGTTGGATTGCTCGGCTCGGTTCTCGATGTACGTGCGTCTTCAAATAATGCATCTTCTCGATATTGGTTAGATTAGGTTTCGAATGAATTATCTTCTAAAACAGGTTGTAGAAGGCGGTCTACTGTTCGTAATTTTCCGTGAATGTTGGAAGCTGTATTGGCGAATGTTGTAAGGTTTCTCTTGTTTGAGATGAGTAGAATGTAATTCTATCTGTTGCTCCAGCTCGTAGCTTATTTGATATATTTCTTGATCGATGGTTCATAATGGTCTTCAGTGAAGTACTCTGCTGTAAATTCTTCTTTATAGATACAAATTTCTTCGTTTAATTGATGGATGGCGTTTCATTGATCGTTCAACTTTCTGTGTACTATTCGGTAGTGCGTTTGCGATGTTTCTTGTGCTAATTCGTTATTTATGCGCGCAATAGTCTGATGCAGTTGCTAGATTCTTAGTTGTTGCCTTTCTAAACTGTATCTCTTCGATTTTTCTTAATTTATGTTACAGCAGTTGTTTGTCTTTGTACCTCTTATTATTGCGCATCTTAAGTTTTTTTTGTGTTTTGAAGTTTTGATTTGATAAATTGTTCAGTTTAGTTGTATTTGATTGCGGTTAGATTTTTTTAGTAACTAAATTAAAAATTTTTATGAGTTTCTATGTTGCTTTAGTCCGAGCCTAAAATTTTGATAATTATTACAAAATTTTCTTACGGTTTTAGTTAGTTTGCGTTTTAAGATTTTTAGTATTTATAATTTTCCTTATCAGATTAGATGAATTGTACAAGTTGATAAAGACTTTTAATTTTCTTTTTGCAGTATATTTTAACTAAAGCCAAAGATGTAGAGAAAAATATTGAAAATTAAGACGAAATAAAACAAATTGCATTTTTTGAAACAACACAGAACCGTGTAAGCTACAAGAGGATAATAGAAGTCGATCAGAAAAATAATAAAACTCAATTAAAAACAGACTAGAAGGTATATAAACGAACGACAAATGTTTTAGTTTAGGCTGTCTCCTTATTAAAACAAATATTTTTTATTTTTAAGATTAAACTGCGACAGTGTCAAATCTTTTCTGATTTCGTATATCTGAAAACTTTAAAATATGAAAAAGTCGTTGAAACATCCACAATGAAAGTGCTCTTGCTTCGTTGTTCCTTTTATACATATTCTATATATGTTAATATGTTTTTTATGCTTTGGGAATTTCTTAAAATGTTTTGTTTTCTAGAAATATTGAAAAAAGACTATTCTCAAACATTAATGCACATAAATATTTTCTTACGTTTGGAATATTGAAAATGATATATAATAGTAAAAAATACATTACATGTAACAACAATAAATATCCACACAATGAAATAATTCACAGATAGAACCCACAATGGTCCTTTTTTGCAATCTCCAATTTATCTTTTATTTCCGTTCGTTTAAGACTCTTTTTTATCATCTTTCCTTTTTAATAGCATAAAAGTATTTCTTTTGTGTACAGCTTTCAAACTGAAAATATATAAGAGAATATTCCAACGGATTTAAGTTGTTCAGCCGGTTGGAATTTCTTTTCACGGTTGACATACGTGTTTTCTCCTGCCTTTATTTGTTTTGTATATTTTTATTTGTCCAAGGAGCATTTGATATTTGGGAGCAAGCTCTTGAGTTTTTGTGCAGAGCTCTGTTTTTCAATTGTTATAAATGAAATTGGAATAATTGAGCAATCTTTTTGTTTGTATATAATATTTTCTGAAAACGTGTAATATTTGCGGTTTTATTTTTTAAATTCCAATGTGAAAAATTTCAATATGTGTCTATCAAATACGTCCTTCAAATCTCTACAAAAAACGAAACCAATTTCCAAATGCACGATCGTAAACTTTTGTACATCAAAGAGCAAAAGTATATATGAAAAACTCTAAACGATTGCTTTTACCGGAACCTGAATCCTGTTCATGCGGCTGTAAAAATACCCAACCCATTTATTGACTTGAGTATATTCTTATTGCATTTTATTACTATTATTATGTAGCCAGTTATTTCCACGTTTTAAAATATGTATAAAGAGCATGTGAAAATATAGAAATTTCCGGTAAAACGAAATAACCAATAATTTCAGTAGCTCGGGCATAAAATAAACTTTGATTGAACAAATGCATTTGTTTTTTTGCGTCGTGGTTGTTTTTATTTTTGTTGGTTTTAAAGTTTTCCGTTCGCACATTGCATGCCTTTTTGATACTTCATATGTAAAATACATAGCGTTCGATTAGTAATCAAAGCTACCTGCTGTGTAATCCCAAGCACGTGCCGCGTTTTCCATGCCATTTGGTGTTTGCATTAACATGCGAAGCGCATCCCAGTACATGGTATTTGAATATATCAATTAGAGCCCGAAATGACGCTACTGTAATTCACTTACGCCGTACACACGTCTTGACGAATCCCCATAATGCATGTTCATGTACTGTTAATCTGCTTACTGCACTCGTTTGATATTACCAGGCATATCCGCATGATCAACATAAATCCATATTTAAGTGCATCTTATAGAGGATGTTAATTTTGTGTTGTTTACTGACTTTTCTTGACTTTATAAAAATGTGTTGCATCAATAATAATAATTGAAGACGCAAGTGAATGAAGAATTCATGTCACAAATAGTTTATTTTGAGAAAACAGCCTCTAAAGTTTTTTAAACAGTACTTTTTTGTGTTACAAAAAAATAAAACAAATTAAGTGGGGTTTAGTAGACTTTTATTATAGAATTTTAGTAACATATGAGAAAAAGAAAATCAAAACCAACTTTGGAACAGAAGTAAAAAAAAGTCACATATATCCTTTATCATCTAAGAAAATTAAACATATTAGAATTGACAATAAATGAAATAAGGATTTATGTCTGGTTTTTATAAATTATTTTGGGCTTTATGTAGTCTTCCTTGTAGTTTTTCCGGTTTTTTGTTGAACGTTTTTATTTTCAGAAATAATGTTTTCATAAAAATATTTGAACTCCTCGTCAACGTGGACTATTTGATCTTGTAAATTGGAAAGCTTTTCATCAGATATCTTATTTTTCTTTTCTTTAATATGGGCTAGAGTGTAATTCTCTGATGCAACTTTTTGGCATCCAGATTTCAAAATATTTACCTGTAAAAAAGGTGTGTGTTCATCTAAAGTATTTTTATACGAATATGATCCATATTCAGTAACACGGACCCATTTGATACCATCTCGAAAAGGCACTGGTTCATGTAGAATATTTTTTTCCTGTTAATCACATGAAGTTTTTCGGATATCTCGTCAATATTCTTAAAATGATGTTTCATATTAAATACCATCGAGTTTTTGACACTAGCAGATTTTATGATTGTTCTGTACCTTTCACGGGTATAAATATTTTCATACTTTCGTAATACTTTTTCAATATATGAATGGCCTACTTCTGGAAATTTATGATCGATAGTTTGCAAATATCTGTTAAAAATGAAATACTGATAAAGTGTGATCAGATTAAAGTTCTTGTTTTGTTCACTGCAGAAATCTGACCATATGATGAGATGTTTAATACTGTTTTGTCTAGCACTAAATAGCTGAATGAATGTATGAAGGCAGCTACCTATCTCTAAGCTACCTTTGGTAGCAATGTTTTCCGTCCATGTAAAAAAAAGTGCTTGATCCCCAGATTTTGATACTGTGTGTATACCGAAGTTATACAACCAGAGTTGCCTCAAATAGAACGCTTTGGACGTAGACAATTTTGGCAAAGGCAATGTCTGTTGTAAATCCATTGTGAGATAAGCTGTATTATTGTTTGTTTGAACAAAGTTTCTATCTCTTTTTTGTTGTTCAAATGCATACTTGTAGTTCTCTTTATGCTCAATATCATCTAAACCAGCATCACAAGTACTGCAGGTATCGCTTTTAGGTTGCCCGAAGGACAGATTAAAACGGGTTGAAAAAATATTGTTGTAACTACATTTTTTTACAAAGTACTTTTCTGGAAGGTTTTGCTCCTTGCGCACCAATCAATATATAAATTGTACATTTTTGTTAAGTTTAGAAAAGGTGATAAGTACTTTTTGTTTAAATTTCTATTCCTGGAATAATGAGATTGGTCTGCAGGAAACTTTTCAATGTGAGTGACAACACAGTTTATCACTTCATTTGGAATTTTGTGTGGCCTGTTCTGGTGAACACCTCGCTTATCAGGGGATGGTACCGATAAACCACTTTTAGGTTTATTCTGAATGAGCTGAATTTTTTTGAAGGTAATTTGGTAGAGTGAACATATTGCAGTTTTACAAACTTTCAAAACTTTTTGATCGTATGTAACTGTATACTTAAACGAGAATGATTTTAGTTTTTTAATGTTTTTTCGATGACGTTGGACAGGTTGAATGAAAATGCTTTTAAAGAGAAGTGCATTTTTTGAGTTTTGATCTAGCTGATAAAATCTTTTAAATATTGTTGTTCTTGCTTCTTCGTCAAAATTTTCGTTGCAGTTGAGAGTGCATTTTTCTTTTTGGCATAAGAAACCTAGTTCAACTTTTTTTGAAGGAACTAGCTTTCCTTTTTGGTTAATATAGCTTTCTCCTTTTTGTCTAGCCTTTGCTGCTTTGTATCTTTTCCAGTTGTCTAAGTTCTTTTGTCGCTTCCTAGATGTTTTTTCAGGCAGCTGGAATATCTTCTTTTGAACTTTTTCGATCAATGCATTATTATTTTTAGTAATCAGTGTTTTATTTACATCTTCACTATTGATTATTTTACTTCCGTTTTCTTTATTTTCCAGCGTTTTTAAGATCTTTATCTGGTCTTCGATGTTTTCAACGTCATTATGAATAATCTTTCTTGACTTTGTTGATAGGAATCCTTTTCTGTATTTCAGTTCCTTTGAATAGTCCAAGTCCCTGTCGCCAGAAGTCTCATCTGAAGTATCTGGTACATAATCATCTGAAGAACCGTTGTCAGACCAATCTAAAAAGAAACAAAATAAAAACCTCTTCAAGTTTTCAATTGGACCAGCAAAACTTACCTAAATCTGCCTGTTTTACAGGATTAATTGTATTATCCTTTTCGCTTATTATCATACTTTCTTTTTCATTATTTCCCGGCGTTTGTAAAGCTACCTGGTCTTCGAAGTTTTCCAGCTCATTATTTATTTTTTTTCTATTTGCTACACTAGCTCCTAGAATATTTGACTTTAGAGATAGGGGTCTTTTTCTAGATTTTAATTGCTCTGCATAATCAGAATCAGTATTGTCAGAAGTCTCATCTGAGCCGTCTAAAACAACAATAACAAAATATGTACCTCATCAAGTTTTCATTTCAACTATCGCAACTTACCATAGGAACTTTGTTTTACATGGGTAGTATTAACTTTGCTAATAAACCTTTCTAGAGAATTATTATTTTCACTTTTGGCTGGGCTGCTGCTGTCATTTGAACTATTGGGACCTAAAAACGAAAGAAAGACTGTTAAAAGAAAATACTTGTTTGCAAGTTTAAGATAAATTTATCATTTTGCTTTTTGTACTAAACGGTGGAAAACCACCGCAAAACTTAAACGTGAATAAAACGCAATAATATTTTTTAGGTTATATTTTAAATAAAAGCAGTTATAACTTTTATACTTACCCTTATTAGTCTGTTCTTTTGCAAGTTTTAAAATTAGCATGCTTCTTGCCGACATATTAGCACTATTTTTTACTTGCACTGCACACATTTAAGTCTTCTATCGCGTAGAAACTATAAAAATGTAGAGCACTTAACCATCAGTACTGATACATTTCTAACCTAACATTGTGGTGCTATGTTCGTTTTGTTAATATTTTTACAGGTTTCTAACTAATTTACAATGGATAAAGAATTCATGTAGCAATGATTTGAAATGTTAGTGAATAAGGGATCTATGATCAGAAATCAAGCGTACATAAATCTTTTATCCATTAAGTTTTGTTAACATTAGATTAACATAGATCCTTTATCATCCCGTAACTTTTTAATTTTATACAATAGAACTACGAAACTGATCCCAAAAAATTTTTGGGTACATAAAACCTTTATTCACCAAAAAATCTCAGTTTTAAAAAAAATGTTACATGAATCCTTTATTCACTTGTGTCTTCAATTATAATTAATTTGTACCAACTAGTGCATAAACGAGAACACTACGTATGTACTTTAATATTGCTCTCTTTGAATCTAAAATTGGCAGTTTTTACGCAACTAACGAAATCAAATTTAGTCTGATATAAATATTGGACTCAAAGCTTTAGTAGTGTTCTTTGTACTGGCACTTTCAACTACCAATTTGAAGAAAATTTAAAATAAATATTTAAAACAGTTCAAAAAGTTCTCCGGGTTTAATCCAAAAAGTTGCTTGAAAACACAAAATTTGATTCAATGAAAACCATACTTTTGTAGTTTTGATATTAAAAAAATTTATTGGTCAACAAGAACCTTAAATAATAATTTTTCAGAACTATTAAAACCGTCGGTAATAATAAACGTAGCGTTATGTCTGATATTATTAGTAGTTCCTCAAGGAAAAACTCATTGTTAACCAAAAAAACCTGTATTGGATTCAAAAAAGCGGTCGGCCAGAAACAATCAAAAATTTTTATATAAGAGTCAGATTGACATCAAAAGCTCAATATAAGGTAGAAAAATTCGTCATATTTAAAAGATCTGGAATTGCTTAATTCCCTACTTCTAGCACAGTTACACAAAGGTCAATTTCAAATAAATGAGGTCTTCAAACTTTAATCTACTGTTGTGTGACGCTTTTTATTTTGTCGTTCGTGGGACGGTGGTCGCAAAAGGCGTCTCGCCTATGCGATGCTCTTCTGGTCGATCTCGGGCGCCAGATTTGATAAGGGGGTTTACTCCCCCACCTCACCCTTGAGACGGTCAGACGAGGGCTCACCAGGTAGCTACGATGGAGATACGGCACTCCAGGGGGTCGATCGGCTGCAATCACACTGCTATAACGTTTTCAGGAATAAAAACAACCAAAAGTTAAAACGATATCTATATTAATACATTCGGATGTACTACATGGATCTACAAGCCAGCGGGTGCAAAGCCAAACTTTCTCTAAATCTACCCAAGCCGTGCAGGAAGCGTGGAGCGGTTAGTGCAAGCGCAAAGGGGGTGGTCGGTCGAGTTTCGGATCGGGTCTCGTGCCGAGAGACGATTAGGCAAGAGGTACAGGGGATGAAGTTGTCCAGCCCGGTGGTCGCCTCAAGCGAACTTCACCGGTATTGGGCAGCCGCTCTGGGATAAGACCGCGGCGGTCGCCTCTAGCGAGCTACGCCGATGGCCGGATCCCGAGCCAGCAAAAGGAGAGAGAGAGAGAGAGAGAGACGGTAAAAGAGGATTGTACTATCCAGTCTGGTGGTCGTCTCTAGCGAGCTGCACCGGTACTGGGTAGCCGCTCTGGAATAAGGCCGCGGTGGTTGCCTCTAGCGAGCTACGCCGATGGCCGTATTCTAAGACGGCAAGGGAAGAGAGAGACGGTAGAAGAGGATTGTACTATCCAGCCCGGTGGTCACCTCTAGCGAGCTGCACCGATACTGGGTAGCCGCTCTGGGATAAGACCGCAGCGGTCGCCTCTAGCGAGCTACGCTGATGGCCGGATCCCGAACCGGGAAGGGGAGAGAGAGAGAGAGAGAGAGAGAGACGGTAAGAGAGGATGGTCGGAACGGTAAACAGGTAAGGGTAAAGAGAACGGTACAGGAGGGCATCTTAGTGGTTACCAGGTTACTCACCCTCCCTCGAATACTCACTTCTACTCACCTTCGCTGAACTGTTGTTCGGTGCTCGGGCATTTGCTTACATACCCGAGGAGGCTCCCCCCACGCTACAAATTAGCGCAGTGGGGAAGACAAGCGGACGTAGTGGGAGCAGTTTATGGCTTGCTTTTCCCTTTCCACATTAATGAATGAAATTAACGGCGTAATTAATCATAATTAAGCATTACGGTTAAACATGTAATTTTTATAGCGGATGTGGTAAAATGTATTTTACCAACTTTTCGGAAACGAGATATAATTGGCCTCAAAATGACCAGCATTTTATTTACAACTTAACAAATACTAAATTCTCGGTAATTACGGTCCCTTGGCTTCAGAAAATTAAATATTCTTACATTCATAACTTAAATAAATAAATTGAATACAACATTTTAGTAAAGAAATAAATTATTGAAGGTAACATTCTAGTGACGATCGCTGCATCGCAGCTGTCGCTCAAGCGCCATGTGCGTGATAACGGCGTGTAGATGCACGGATAAAATAATTAAATGTCCTTATTAGTCTTACATAATTTCTAGTAACTTCGTTACAGTTGTTGGATTGTTACTGTCATAATTCAGATACTGTATTTGTGCAAATCCTTGCATAAGTTAATTTTTCAAAATCTCAAAGTGCATCTTCGTGGAACTTCTTCAATAAAGAAAAAAAATGATACAAATGTTTTTCTTTTATCATTGATATTTTTGCTTAAAAGCTTTAGAAACTTTGCAGTTTTTCTCGAGCCCTGGAATTGTAGTTGTTAGAAGTTGTTTAGATGATAGATAGCGGAGATATTGATGTTGAATCAAGATGATGTTGAGTTGCTGCGAGCTTAACAAAGATGTTAGAATGGTAAGATATTAGATATATTTTGCTGGTAGTGCGGTAACGTTGGTGGATACTCAAGATGAAGATGTGAGACGTCTAGGCGAAGCCGGAGAAGTTGTTGGAAGTGGACGACTGCATAATGATAGTGAATGCATTGAACTGCTTAGAAATTGCTAAAGGAATTTTAAGGAATGAGTTAGGAATAAACAAACAAGCCTTTAGAATCACAAATCCCCGCAATTCCTGGAACTGGAAGATGCCGGGACTGACGAGAAAGTGGATGATCACGGCGCGCGAAAGACCTTCAAGATGATGATGGAAATGATTGCAGCTAAACCTACGCCCCTGGGAATTAACGCAGGACGTCAACTGCTGGACATGGCTAAAGTGTCTACAGCTGGGCCAACACCACCCCTGAATAGGATAGATGCTGACGACCCGTTTGAGGTTGCTACGCTACTGTTAGTCCTACCACGCATCGCACACACCCATGCTTAGGCAGCAGTTGACAAGTGGCGTTCAAAGAGTTAAACAGCATATGGATCTCAAAGCTGAAAGCAATCAAGCGTTTCCTGGAAAGGGCTTAGTCGGCCAATCCTTCCAAACCCGGATCATCAGAAAGAAAAAAAAGAAAGTGAAGAAGAGATGAAAAACTAACGGTTTCTTTCGAAACCAACCCTGGTGACGACTTCAATAGACATTGAAGGAATATCTGTACATACATAAAAAAAGTTTTATTATCTGACATGCGTGATAAAAGCAAATGTAATATTTTACTAGTCCAAGAAACCCATTGTGGGTCAAATAATCGTAGCCCAAATATAAAAAGCATGAACTTTGCTTTAGAGCAGTCTGATGACCAATATTGTAGCGCTATCTTTGTTAGCCCTGGACTGAATGTTCTTTCAACTTCTCTAACTTGTAACAATGTTTAAATCCTTACTGTTAAGGTAAAAGGATGCACAATCACGTTTGTGTATAATAACTTCCTTGATCAGAAATACCAGATTATAATGGGGGATTTCAACTGCTATAGCATCGCGTGAGGGTACAGTGAAACCGACAAAAATGGGAAGGACTTAGAGATATGGTCTAAACAAAAGGACCTAAAAATGAGTCATGACTCAAAGTTCCCCCATCTTTTTGCAGACGCAGATAGAGAAGAGGGTACAATTTCGATAACATTTTTGTGACCATTATCGTGTTAGCTGACGTAAACCCAGATATAGTCTCCCTCAAGGGACTTTTCAACTTTAAAAAGGCAAAGTGGGAGGATTTTACAGAAGTGCTAGATGATGAAGTAACTAAAATAGAGCCTAAACCAGAAAACTATGAAACATTTGTTAATGTGGTGAAAACGATATCACGGAAACACATACGAAGAGAATGTAGAACGGAATATGTTCCAGGCCTTAACGAAGAATCTAAGATCCTGCTCGAGAGGTACCAGAAACTACATGATAGAGATCCTTTCTCTGATGAAACAGTCAAACTTAGCAAACAGTTAATGAAAACAATATCCAAGTCTAGAACTTAAGAAAGAGCCACCTTCTAGAAGAGCTAGATATGACAGGAAACAGTTGCCGCGCCTGGAAAACTCCTGAGAAATCTTAGTAACAGTCCCGCAAGATTTAACAAAAGATAACATTCGATTACTGAATGGAAAGGTCTCAGGAAAGACGGAAAAATCTAGGAAAAAATGTACCTGCCACCCCTTCACTGTCAAAGAGTTTACACCTGCCATTTCAGTAATAAGAAATGGCAAAGTAGCCGGACTGAATGACATAAGAACGAAGCAAAATTTTGGCCCAAAAACAACAAAATAACTTTTAGATTAGATCAATTCGTGTGTAACTGAATTATATATGCCTAATACCTGGTGTAAATCGTGAGTTGTGGCACTTCTGAAGCCTAGAAAATAACTAACAGTACCAAAACATTTTCGGCCTGTTTCCTTACTGTGCCACCTCGTTAATGTGTTTTAAAGTATAATTTTAAACCTCATCTCGGAAATTATGGTTTCTAATTCTAGAGCAAGCTGGTTTCAGGGCAGTGACGTCTTGTTATGACCAAACACTAAATCTTACTCAACACATTGAAATGTGTTTGAGCAGAAACAAATAATAGATGTGGCTTATACAGACCTTTCTGCTGCATAGGATACTGTAAATTACCAAATGCTATTAGTAAAAGTATACAACATCATCGAACATTTGGGTCTAATAAACCTACTAAAATGCTTACTCCAAAATCGTCGTTTCTATTACGTCACGCTCCAATCGAAGAACAATCTCTGGATGAACCAGAAGAACGGCCTTCCACAAGAAAGTATCCTTGCACTATTTCTTTATAATATATACACCAACGATGTAGCATGTAACCCTGAAACAAGGCGTTGTATATATGCTGATGACAAAGTCATAGCGACTCAAGAGATAAGTTTCGAAGGGGTAGAATGTATAAATTCTAATTGTATTCTAATTTCTGTTACCACCAAACTTCGGTAGCAACCCATATAGTCCATTCTGCAATAAATGACACTGGCCGAATAATATTTGGATGCTTAAACGCCACTTTAACAGATAAAATTTATCCCATCATAGGTATTGCCCTTCCATCCATTAGAAGCAAGGTTGTTTTGGAAGTTCATAGGAAGAAGCAAGCAACTGACCTAAAAAATTCCGTGTTTGGACAACACAGGTATCAAACAAGAATAAAATCTAGAGAAAGCTTAATAAATTCCACGGATGTACTTGAAACCACTGCCGGATGACACTGCTGTTAGCTGTGGCAGATGTCTTTTCTGCTGAAGCCTCGAAATCGAGAGTGGAGCTAACTGAAGGCTGTTAGATACTATAACCTACTTTAAGAGCCCTCAACAGGCTCACAAACAACACTTCGTCATGCAACAAAAATTAAAAAAGATGGGAATATGCAGAGGACGATAGATGTGGATGTGGAGACGCTGAGCACTTACTGATCTGTCCAGACTTAGAGGAAGGTTGCACCCATCGAGGTCTCATCGCAATGGGCGATTGTGGCGCAATACTCGGGAAACACCATTTGATTTTACTTCTGATCCGGACACAGAAAGTAAGTAAGTAAATTGAGAAGTTAAAGTGGTCTCCATTCAAGCAACCAAAGCACATGAAGTGAACTTAGAAGTCCAGCGAAATTTCTGACGGAACTCAAAAGGAAAACTTAACCAGCTTGGTGGTAAGTCAAAATGGTTTTGATAGCTTGATGCAGCCTTAGTTCAGTCCACTAAAAGCTCTGTATCTGAAATAATTGAAGGGGTGGATGGATAAAAGTGCTATGTGACATTTTTGAATTGTGATGTTAGCCTCTTTATTCACACTAATTACGCAAGAATTGTGTTACATAGCACCTTTATTACTTCATATCTTATATCAAAATTAGGTAGCGCTTGACTGACTAGAAAAGGTATACCATAGGTTACTAAAGCACATCATAACATCTTTATTCACCCTGAAATCTCAAAAAACGAAAATATGTCACATAGCACCTTTATCCATCCGCCCCGTCAATTCAATTTTATAAATTTTTTAATAGCACTGTTGTGAATTATGATGAATGCAAGTGAAAGGAAGAACAAAGTTAGCATTGCGATTTGATTGTACTTGAGTTTTCTACTTCATGCGTTCTAGACATAACAGATAGTGTGAGCCTCTTCTAAAAATAAAAAATAAAATAAATACAAAAAGAACAATAAAGTAGTGTTACAGTCCGAGAGAACTTCAACTTTTTCCGCATTCAGCTTCCGTTTCTTTGGTATGTGTAGGCATATTCTCTTGTAGACAAGATTGGAGAGAAACGCTGTTAAGGGCTGGTATTCGTATAGAGCGATTAACTAGTACCTTATTCTGTACGAAGAACCTACGAAACGGGCAAACTCAAAACGTTAATAAGCAAAATAAAATGTATAAACTGGACATAGTAGCACTACAAGAAACCAAACAGTTAGAGACAGAAATTATGAAAATGGATGCTAAAATATTTTTCAAACGTAGAGGAGAAAATAGAATACTAGGAACAACACTTATGGTACAAAAAAGATACAAGGAAGAGGTGATTGCATTTAACCCAATTATGCTCGATAAGGTTAAAAGGAAAACAGCGAAATATAAGCATAATAAATCTCTACGCACTTACAAAAGAAGAGGAAAATAATGAATTTGATGAAAAATTGGAAATGGAATACGAAAAACTACCAAATTACGATATAAAAATAGTAATAGAGGACTGCAATGCAAAGGTAGGAGAGGAGGATATATATACGAGAATATAACGGGGAAATATAGGAAACACAAGGTGAAGAATGACAATGGGCAAGGAATTTATAAAGGGACATGGGTACGTCCAGAAAAACATGTGTTAATAGAAAGAAGACATGTGAACTACATAGCCAAAGTAAACAGTATGGACAAGGACAAAATGTAACTCCGATCATTATTTGGTGAAAGTGACATGTCGACAATTCCTAGAAGAAATAATAAACGAAAAACAAATAAGAAAATCTCGTAAGGCTACTGCAAGATGAAATAATTAAAAAAATACAGAGAGGGAATAGCGGAAAGATTAAACACACATGATCAAGAGATGAACACTGAAGAAATCTGGAAAGGAATAAAAGTAGCGATAATAGAGACAAATAACGCAGTGATAACAAATATTCCAAATCAATAAAAGAAAAGAATGATTTGGTGAGGAATGTGAAAAGATAATAGAATCAATTAGGAAAATAAAGTGAAATAGTAACAAATAAAAATATAGAGAACTAAGAAAAATGCAGGAAAAAGGAGAGAAAAACTAATGAAAATAAATTAGAAGAAATTGAGGAAAAATTCCAAAAAAGAAATAAGGTTATCAAGAAACAACAAGAATGGAAAAAAGATACCAAGCACATAAAGTATATGTTAAAAACAAAGAAGGAGAAGTAATTAGTGAATCAAGAAAAACAATGAAAACATGGCAAAGCAATTTTGAAGAGTTACTAAATGGAAACAAGAAGGAAGAGCAGGGTAAAATACAAAACCTAAGAGAAGAAGATCAAATAATAGAAGTCCCAACAGAAGAAGTAGACAAAATAATAAAAAGTCTAAAGAGTAAAAAAAGTCCAGGGATAACAGAAATAACAGCAGAGATGATAAAAGCGGAATAAAAACAACTGAGGGTACAATTACCTAAATTTATTAAAAAGATATAGGAAAATGAGCAAATAGAATATTGGACTAAAGCACGAACGTGCCCTATATGTAAAAAAGGTAGTAAAATAATGCTGGCAAAGTGTATATCGTACAAAAACTACCTGTTATGAACATAAAACCATATTGTATATACCTTTCATAGATTTTAAACAGTCCTACGACAGAATAAAAAAAGCAAATGTACCATACAATGAGGGAGCTAGGAATAGCCAGGAAAACGATTCAACTAGTAAAAATAACGTTAGAAAAAACTAAGAACGAAGTAGCTTGGAAGGGATTTAGCTCAGAAGAATTTGAAGTTAAACAGGGACTTAGGCAAGAGGATCCACTATCTACAGTGCTGTTTAATATGACGTTGGAAATAATCATAAGATAATGTAAGATAAGAACAAAAAAAACAATATTTAGGAAGGAACATCAGTGCATGGTGATTGCGGACGATCTGGCAGTATTAGCAACACAAGAGGACTAATAAAAAGAGCAAAACAAATTGGACCAAAAAGAAGAACTGCAAAAAGTAATAGGAAATATGGAATGCTACGATCTCTAATGAAGTCTAAGTATGTGTCACAAAAAACAAAGATAAAAATCTATAAGACAGTAATTAGACCAACGACTGAATGCGCATGCGAAACTTGAGTATTAAAAAAGGCAGAAACAGAACGTTTGGAAAGATAGGAGAGAAAAATATTACGAACAATATATAGTGGTATAAATACAGAGGTGGGATGGAGAAGAAGAACAAATAAAGAATTAGAAAACATATATAAAGAACCAAAAATTTTAAAGACACAAAGAGTAAAGTGGCTGGGACATATTGAGCGTATCGGAAAAGAAAAGATCACAAAGTTAATACTGCATAGAAGACCAGAAAAGAAGAAAAGGTAAACCGCTTAAAAGATGGAGTAGCAATGTGCAAAAAGACATGGGAGATTGGAAGAGAAAAGCAGTGAATAAAAAGAAATGGAAGAAAGGACACTACAAGTGAAATTAAGTTAGAAAATGTTTCATTATTAAGTGAAAACTCTTAAAGTGAAATTAATTTCTCAATTAATTGAACTCAGCAAAGCTGTGGAGGATATGCATATTCTAGTTTCTAATTTCAAAGCTCTTCCCACTGACTTGCAAAAGGTGTTAAAACTCGCCTATTGATACAGTTCTGTTAGGCAACCTTCTAAGATTGTGACATTGAATCCAAATCACATCGCATTTCTAATCTTGACGTTATTTCTGATTTAAATGTACAACCTGCAAGTAGGGAGATTGTTGGTAGCACCGCAGTTTTGCAAAAAGTCTGCTGGGATTGTGGTCACACAGGGAGGAATCTATCGTTAAAAGTGAGCACTGCATTAAATGTAGGAAAGTAAATAATAGTGTTCGAACTTGTACAACTTGTTCAGTGACCAAACACCAAATTTAAAGTCTCAAAAAGTCATTTTAAATTATGTTTTCGGTCATGCTGATGATGATGAATGACCATATCTGAGAGTTGCAATATTTGGAAATCTCCGGGTACGTAAAAACAACTAAACACAAACCAATTGTTTCCCTTTTTAATGGCTTTTCTGTTTCAAAGCAGTAGTAGGTATTATAGATTATTAGACCAAGGACCGAGGGAATTTTGGTCATCTATATTTATACCTTATCATCTAGTGTTAGATCGTACCTGTTTGTTCTTTATCAGTTGCAGAATAAGCAGGAAACCCCTGAAAACTGAAAGCTAAAATCGACAGTTAAACTTTTTAACTCTCTTTTACGTCATGCAGTGTATACCTGCAGACAAACTATTTTGCTAACTTCTAAAACGTTGCAATGGTTTTTTCAACTTCTTCAAAAAAAAACGATAAAGCTTGATACTTGATACTTCTTTATATCAAACAAATCAGGTTTGACAGTTTAGTTTTAGTTTTTGTTCATCATAACGTATTGTTCTTTGATTAGGTCAAAGCAAGACAAACCATGATTATTTCCACTACACAGCAATGGATGTTAACGCAGGCCTGGTGAGTCCGGGAGGAGAAATCTAGGAAGCGGAACTGATTCGATCTCCGTTTCTCCATAACAGTCACATTGAACTTTTTACTATGGTTGCATCACAACCTACCACGTGGCGGCGGGCGTTACAGATGCTAACGTTTTGCTTTTTGATGACATTATTGACTGAATATAATAAGAAACAGAAAGTTTGGGGACTTGATTTCGTTTGGGATGTTCTTTGAGTATGTTCCGACCAAAAGATTTTAATTAACTCAGATTCTAAGCTTGATACTTGATACCTCTTTATATCAAACAAATCAGGTTTGACAGTTTAGTTTTAGTTTTTGTTCAT
>VTPC01008150.1:0-64268 GCA_011009095.1 Ignelater luminosus
CATTTTGACTAATAGTTTTAAGTCTACAGATTCTTTTGCAATAAATTATTTTTCTTAATATACATTTGTTTTATTTTACCAGTAAAAATGAACTTACTTTCTGGATATAGTGATATGACAACTTAGAACCAATGCTGCTAAGACGGTTTCTAAGCTACAATCACGACAAAGTCACGTATATCTCAGCGTAACTGGCCACTAAGACACCATTTAGGTTCGGAGATGTGCCTCAGAAGAGTTGTATCAAGCATTTTACAAATTAGGTCATACCTAAGTTTGATAAACAACAAAAAGGCTTACCCAGTTATTTTAAATTCAAATATAGATATGAAGAAGTACATAAATTAGTCTGAAACTACTAATGGAACCATACCAGAAATTTTCTTTTTGAATTTTGAAACAAGTTAAATTTCCTTTAATAGCCAGTATTTTTTGGGCGAGCATGTCGAGCGATGGTCAAGTTTTTCAACGCTGTGTCTAAGTTAATAGTAACCGTATTTGGTGTATTACCAGCAGAACACACTCTTTTGACTTTCACGGTTCTACTAAAATACCTCCTAGTAGCTATATGTAGCTAGTTTAAGATTTATATAGCTGTACTTGGTGCTACTTCATAAATACCATATCCTCATTAGTGGTCACCTTTCAGTTGGTTTCAGTTATAGGCAAAAGCACAGAAGCAATAAACCAGCATTAAAACCATAGTTCCGCTATGGCACTCTACTATCGACATCACAACTATTGCTCTGTTGCATGTTTGTGTTTAAATCTGAAGCATTCGGAACTTGAACAGTACAGAGCTGGTAAATTGCACGCTTTGGGTTTACATCACAAACCAAGTTTGTTTAGCATAGTCTCCTGTTCATTTTCTCACTATGATTAAAAACTTTGTTCAAAATCAATAACAGCTAAAACAAAGTGAAGAAGCTGTAGTATGCAAATCACAGTCTTAACCTTTATAGGACCAAATTGGTTTTTACAAGAAAATTAGTTTTCTACCTCGTTAGTCTCTATAACGGTAATTCTTTTTTACACTTTCTCGAATATTCTTTTGCATTCCCTATAGGTTAATGTGTTTAAAATGCTGAAGCGACTGTGACAACCAAGTTGTCATTCTACCCATACTATATATTGGCTTTTGGAAAGCTTTTTTTCAGTTTACAATGACTCTTTTGAAAACAAGCAGCATTAGGTCATAAAAAAGTAAAAAGATTATCAAAATATTATTTTCCTTTTTTGCACAGTTAATTTCCATTGAATATGAATACCGTCATCTGTATATATCACCCATAATCCAAATCCAAATCAAATAGATTTTCTTTGGGGAACATCTAAGCTGAATGAAAACTATTTATAATAATCATGGCCTCGTCAATACTGATAATTTTGTAAAAAAAACGTCAAACTGCGTTACATTTTTGTTCATTTCACCATACATCGGTTGAATTTTGAGTTTGTCTCCTGGTACTATTGCATTATTATCAATTAAGTGAATAAATTGTTTAAACTGCATGAAACAAGTTCTTGACATTACTGTTTATATTCAGGTACCTAGAAATCTTTTCGGGCGCTCCAATATAATTCTTTTAGGCACATAGTGATAACCATTTGAGGTAGAAAAGTCTAAACATTTGAAAAAGATTCTCTAAATCTACTTCGAATTCTTTTCCCTTTTCAAGTGCATAAAGTTGAGTTATTTTAACAAAATCAAATGAAATACGTAGCTCCAAAGAAGTCTTATTCATCAATTCAGAATATTCCGTTGCCAAATATGTTACTTCAATCTCTAAAAAGGTTGTCGAATTTACCTGTTTCATCTACCTTAAAACTGTTTCTTTTAATTGAGTTTTTTCTATTGTCTGTCATTTTTTTGGCTAACTCGGTTAAAGTGTTTCTCATCTTCACTAGCCCAACTGTTGTCTTGTTCTGGTAGAAAAATGTTTTTATTCAAATTTTTCTTAACAATGTTGGTCTTCGACAGTGAGGTTTGCTTTTTATTCGTGGAGCTAACTGACAGATAAAAGCCTCTCGAGTTTTAACAGATTTATTTTGCTCATTTCTTTTAATCTGGAAGCACAATAAATTTTATTCATATGTAGTACAAGTTTTCAAGAAGAAGTACCGTTGTGAGAATTTCTAATCAACATCAGCAGTTTAATTTGAGGTAAAAAGCAACTGCTAATGTGCGCAGGGAAGCATTGGTTTTTCCAATTTAAAGCTAGATAATCAATCAACAATTCTACAGCACATGTTTGGAACTGATGCATCAACATAAAAAGAGTAATTTTAAATAGTGTAATAGTGTGAGAACTACGTATTATAAATAAACTAAAAAGACAGAGAGACTCTCGGTAAGCAAAAGTCTTAGTGATACCATATTCTAGTTGACTCAAGCAAAATCCTTGTCTGGATAATGACTATTCTGGAGTACCTAAACAAAGTCTTACCCCTTCACCATTTGAAATTCTCGAATTAGCTTCAAGAGAGTTTTGTTTTGTTGACCGCGGAGGTTCTATAAGCAGGATCGTTCAAAGACGCTTTTGATTGTGACGTCCTATTTGGTTATAGTCTTCCAAGTCGCTGATAAAAGGGTAGATGTGACTTACGAGAGAGTCAAAGCGCACTTTATGATGAATGGTGACTAACACAGCGTCGTCGTGCAGCTGATCATTGCGAACGTATCAAGGCGCCTTAAATGCCATTCCTATAGCCTTTTTTTGAATGGTCTGTAACTTTCTTTCGGCGTGTCATCATCATAATTGAACGGCCGATCGCCTTACATAATCTCAGCTTGTTGACAGATGAAAGTTTGCCCTGTCGGTCTATTGTCAAAGGTAACGCCTAAATATCTGGCTTCTACACTCTCCAAGACTTCGAGCTCCTCAATGACCGTCTTTAGATATTACACTACTAGTAACGGTACCATGAGAAGGTGCTTTCCTGAGGTGAGATTTGCCATCGGCTAATGGGATTTTCTATTTGGTAACAGTAATGTCGATGGATTCTAACACAGTCTCGGGATTGATCTTTGTTTATCAATTCGTATTCTTACTATACAGGGTGATTCCGAAATAAAGGGTATCCTCTTAAAGGTGTGATAGTACATACATTTGCAATAAAAAACGGTAGGTAAAAATTGCATAGTTTCCGAGAAAAATGCGATTGAAATTTAATCACTAAGCCAAGCCAGCCCTGCTCTCATACTTTTACTTAAGCAAAAATCGATAGGGGTTGACTGACTGTCCTTGTTATTGGCAGGTAGCTCTTGCTATTTATGTGAGAAGTATAATAATTTTTCTGGTTTCTACAATGCCATAAATAATCAACAGGCACGTTTATAACTCTTACTTTTTAATTTGTAAAGGGAAAAATATTAAAATTTTACTGTTAGTGATTTTTTCACTGTAAAATTCTGAAGAACCAAAAACTTTAATAAGCATTATGCTACATAAATAAAAATTAGTTGAATTTATTGAATAGAATTAAATACAGAGGTGGTAGTTAAACATATTTGGAGGTGGCTATTACAATTTCTTTAATCTCCTCAACTTTAGATTTAAGAAGGTAATGTTGTAAAATGTCCAGGGAATAGCTTATGATGGCATTTATTATTCATTGTGCTAGTACATCTGCGTTATTAGTTTCAAGAAAATAAGCATGTCTGGTAAACTTTCGTTCTTCCACTACAAGGGTTTAAAAACATTGTAAATCTCCTTAACTTTCACTTTTTAAGGCGAGAATACAAGAAACACCTTTTTTTTCTAACCAGAGACGGCTTCAGTTTTTAATATTTAAGAAAATTGTGAAAATTTTCAACTTTCACGGAGCCACTTCGTTTTTTCATTTTTGCCTTCTTTTAGTCTCACTTATTACCTATTAAAAGGATACCCCTTATTTCGAAATCACCCTGTAGAGTGACAACCAAAGAATCATTCACAGAATATGCTAGCAGAAGACAGTTTGTATGTGATTGCCCAGCTCTAACATATCTGAAGCAAAACTTGCTAGATGTCTGCCCTAGCATGATTTACATACATAGTACATCCGTCATATATAAAGGAGCACAAGAGTAAAGTGCTCTTATTTCATAAACTATAAATAGTTTTTAAAAACTCACACGTAACGATGTTGAAATGAGCATTATTAACTCAGTAGACGTTAATTTCTAAACAAGCACGAACTTTTATAAAGAATGCATTTTTTCGTACGATCAAGTTTTTGACTCGTTACACCTATTCCGGAGGCGATCCAGGAACACACTGTATGTCAGGCATTATTAGAAGCCTGAAAATTCAAAGATCGTCACCTTGTAGTAAGTGAGATATATTTGATAATATGTAAAAGGAATTCTAAAGCTTGCAAGTACACTAGTAGAAGAACTGAAGCAAAAGGTATACTGTAGCTACCGACACGTAGTCGATTTTTGATACGTAGTATCCTTTTATCTTACATAACGCCAAGAAAATGAATTGAGTCCGGGTTGGGAGTAATTGTAGTGTTTAATATTGACTAGAATGAAGCTTGAGAGTTTGTGGGTTACGAATTATGCTAAACAGAATGGTGACGGACTTGAATATCACAAAGTGGAACTCTGAATTTAGTTTCTCTGAAAACGTTACCTGGAGCTATTTGCAAGATTTCTTTATACTATGGGTAACACATGTGTTACTGAGAATGTAATGTGTACGAACATGTACATTCAAATCTTCAGTTACAAGTAGGAAGAAATGCTGCTGGAAATGCAAACTTGATTTTTTCTTTAGTGGTTTTAACCATGAAACTTTATATTTAGGGTTTGGTAGAATAAGTACTTCTGCGTTGCAATATATTAAACATACACCAACCTAGCTGCAGACAGGTAAATTGAGGGTCTACTGTAAATTATGTATTATAGTACGAAAATAGGAAGAGATAGCTTGGTTGCAAGGATACCGAAATTTCTCGAAAGCTGAGCAGTTGGTTGCTGTTATTAATATTAATAAAGTATATACCTACGAGGTATTTGATTTTTATTTATCAAATAAATATTGTTTTTGTTTTCTTGTATAAAATCGATTTTTGGTTATTGCCTGGTTATCATTCTTAGTAATCGAAGACGTCTGAAAACGTAATTGCTTTAAAGTGGTCTTTTAATTCTTTTGCTAAGTGTATTTACATAATTTTAACTGATCATAATGTTAAGTACACATAAGGAACTCTGACCCAAATATTAGTTAATGAGGTTTTTAATTTTTGCTCTTTTGCAATTCATTATTGGTTGAGTCAGGGACAACTTAAACTTGAATAAATTAAAAAAGATAAGGATAGTAGGTATAATTTCTTTAATGCATATTTTTATTGCATATAAAAATGGATAGGTTAACATTTGACCTGAATACTAGAATACCTTCTATCAAATATTTTCTAATTTTCCTAACTACATTATATCGTTTGGGAGCGGCTAATGTTAAACCCTTTTTTTCCGAAATTACATTTTTGTCTTGCATTTTTCTGTATATTCAGCCGTTTTTACGACACATAAGCCAGGCATATTCCGTATTTGAGAGTTTTCTAGAACCTCTTCAATTTTATGGCTTATAATAGTAGATGTCCAATACAAATAAAATTATTTCTTAGTGTGCTTCAAAACACATGACGTATAATATAGTTGTTATTAAATCAGCAACGAACGAGACAAAAATAACATTATTATACCCAGAATCCCTTTTTTATAACTTTTCTTATACGTTTGAAGAAATTCAATCAGAATTAATTTTCTAACAATAACACGTTTCGATCATTTAATCTGTGTTATAGAAACATACTAATTAATATTCCTCTGTTTCAGCAAAAGAACTAACTCAAGTTTATATAAATCGGAGTCGTTCTAGCAGTCATAAATGGGAATACTGCATACAAGAACCGTCTGAAGTACGAAAATTTCGTTTCTGTTCGTCACAAGATTTAGCGAGTCCTGGTGCGTCCAAGAAACCTGGAAAAGGACTACGCCGCACGAATGCAGAAAAAAGCCTTATTAACAAGAAGCGTGTTATAAAAATGTTGTTCGCGGTAGTGTTAGAATTTTTCATATGTTGGACTCCTTTATACATTATTAATACCATAGCACTATTCGAGCCTTCCATAGTTTATAATAGTATTGGATATACTGGTATAAGTTTCTTTCAATTGTTAGCTTATACATCCAGTTGCTGTAACCCCATCACTTATTGTTTTATGAACTGCGGTTTTAGAAAATCGTTTTTAAATCTTTTTCAATGTATGAAAAAATTTCAAGAAAACGGGGGATTTGTATTACATACCAGTGAATTTAATGTGGATATTAAATGTACGCCAAACAGAAACACTGAACAAGCACATTCTCCATTGTTGTGAGTTTCGACAATATGTGAATTTGTTTAACTGTTTACAATCGATAGCTTCGTTATTACATAAGAATTTGTGTATTATTAAATGATATTGCTAATTATACAATTATACCTGTAAAATTGTTTCATTTATTTACTTAAATCTAACCTACTACCAATTACCAATTTTACTTTATAATAATTAGAAAATGATTAAGTTCTTGGAGGTTTGATTTGTTTTGCATTTTCATTTTTATTTATTCAAATTTAAATTCAATCTTCTTTAGAATTGGAAAGTATTGAATATTCTGTTATGGGTTTATCTTGAAAAACGTACAAAACTTAAAATCAAATTTCATGTGGATTCATGATGCTATATTTGTATATTTGCTGTTGATACAAACTATTTATCATAAGAGTCAACAACTCTTTAGAGCTCATAAACAAATTTACTAAATCGATTTATTAGTAATTATTTGCAAACGGAATTCTTCATTTATTTCTTACTACTAGCTCCTATCATTTTTTTCTCTGCTGTTTCACTTTTTGCATTCTGACTTCCGCAGTCTACAAAATAAACTTCTAAGGCTAGGTGTAGTGCATCTACAAACTTATAGTTAGCCAACTTATTTTGGGCTATTGCTGGCCATATGTTATGGTTTACCCAAAATTAAATTTCAATAACAATGTTCAAAACATTTTTCCTTGTTAACAATCTTTGTTTATAGCCAGAAATGTGTAGATTTAATTTAAAAGTTACATTTTTTTGATCTTGACCTCTTCTGTATTACATAGTATTCAATTACTTTTCTATTAAAAAGTAAAAAAACTCATAGCAAAAATAATTTAATTATGCAGAATTATGCAGGGTATATGTAATAGTTTCCCCTCTAAATTATATAGTAGCATCCAGAAAAGTATTGGTTTTAAAAAGAATTCCTTTCCTAGATTAACTTGCGATAACTAAAATACTATTTGTTCACCCTCAAAGTTGAATTTGATCCAAACTGGCAAAGTTGTGGTTTCTGATAATTGTAAGAATTTTAAATTTGAATTTGCAATTGCATCATCTTCTGATCAAAATGTATTTTTTAATCAACTAAGCAAGGATTCATAGAAATCTGGAAAATTAATAACCATAACCACAACAACTCATCAATAAGGAAGAAGTTTGCTTAGATCATTAATTTGAACATAACAAGATTTGGAGTAACCCCTACAATAACAACTGACAGAAACACACTTTGAATCAAAGTTACTTATCCTAGCAAACTAACAAACTTAGTAGACACTCACAGAATACACACGAAGTATCTAGCACCCACAAAGCAACGGTATGAAAGGTTTCATGAAGTAAAACTAACTAGAATATGCTCTCAATCCTACAGTGATGACATTCTGATAATTAAAAATCTCATGTTTCTTTGAAAGAAGATTTAAAATATTCAGCTGCAAAATTAGTTTATTACCTACCTCACTGTAATATACCATTACTATTAATATCAAAATCTTTGTACATAAAAATGCTATTATAATTGCAGCCACTCCATTTTATAAAATTAAATTTTCTTTTGAGTCTTTCATATAATAACTATTAAAACATAGCCAATTATGAATTGAATGCTTTGCTAATTTTAATAAAGTTATAGTTTACTACTTAAATAGTGAAACCAGAAGTAAGCCTGAGGGAATTCCGCAAGTAAAGAACCTTCAACGTAAGTATTACAACATTTTAATTAATTTCTTAATTTATTAATACACTAATTACCTTCTCAACAAATCCATTATTCTGTGGATAATTTAGACTGGATATCTGTTTACAATCTGCTAGTTCTAGATAGTTTTGATTTAAAAAAATTTCAAGGGTCCACTGCATTAGGAAATTTAAAATTTAAGAAAATCAAACTTAATTTTTTTGTAAATTTAAAAAAAAATTGAAATCCATGTTTTAAGAATTTTCAATCAAGTTAATTTATTGGCGCTTCTTAAAAATTATTTTGAAGGTGTGGGTGTTTGGAATTAATATTAACAGCAGCAAATCATACAACAAACAATAATCAAATTTAATAGAGTAATTAATTCTAATTTTTTTTCCATGTGAGAACTAATTAGGTATGTACCATATTGATTATCTTTAAATAAACCTGGGCTTGGTTTCTTATTTAGTTAATAATAATAATTTCAATCATTCATGCGTTACTGCTCTTTGCTTATTTTATTTAAAATTGAATTAATCTTTTTAAAACAATTACATAAGAAATTTAATTTAATTTTAGTAATAATAAACATCTCAGTAATTATTATAACCTACTTTTCTCATTTTTAGGATGTTCTAATTTTATAATTGCTTCAATAGTTACTTTTTGAGTTTGTTCTTAGCAGTGTTTTATAAACCTTATTTGCGTTTGTATCTGCAACAATCTAGCCGATCGAGTATGTTTGGTTGCCTATAAAGCTAGATTTTCAAAAATATTTTAATAAGGTAAAAGGGAACCATTTTTATATTTTTGTTCTAGAAGGAAATTTGAAAACATCACCTTTTCTCTCAACTATAACTTTAGTATTATCTCGTAATTTTGTATATTGCCTTATTAGAAAGATATTTTTATTAATGGAAGGTTTTTTACAAGCAGCAATTATTTATTAATAGTATTTTAATTAACATTTTAGGTACTACTACAAATCAAAGATTATCAATTTTTTCATCTATTAATATAGGACTGTTGTAAAAACAAGCTAGAGTTTATCATGCCACTATAATAATTAATTATGACAACTACAGAATGTTATATATACAGATACTTTGACAAAATCTTTAACTCTTCCTTCTTTGACTGTTATCAGATCTTAAATAGACTTGGTGTAAGAAATTTACAAAGGTTTTGTTGGCAAACTAAATTAATTTTGTTGTAATTTTTGAATTTAGTAGTAGTCATAGTAGTTTAATTATTGATTTTAAACAGGATTAACAACTAAGCAGACAACTGTAGCGGGTTTAAAGTAAATTTTCATATTGCTACTGAAAGCTTTAAAAATTTCTTTGATTTGGTTTGCTGTCAACACTTCCGATACATTTCGTTTTTTTAATTTGCTATCGAGGATCTTTATCTTCCAAGTAGTTTAACATCGAAATCTAGAAAGTTTCTGAGAATTTTAAATTAATTTTTAATTCTAGTTTAAACATTATGTTTTCATTGTTTCTTAGCGTAGAAAATTTGTTTTGTTTTTTAGTTCTAGCTTTTTAATAGTCGAATAAGTACAGAGTTTTTATGGAAAGGAAATCAAGACTTTTTCAAAAACGAATTTTCATTTCGAAAACTTGCAGCTTTTATAAACAAAAAGAGCGATTTTGACTAATTTAATTAACAGATTGGCTTTTATAACAATTCATCTTCATTTTGTGATTTAATCATACAGAATGAGCTACTCTGCAGTGCTTCGTTTCAACTTTATTCTATACAGTGTGTTTGAAGAACAGTATTAAGAAATAACAATTTCTTATTTATCCCAACTTTTTTTTTAAATCAGAATACCATAATATAATAATGACAAAGTAACCACAGCATTTAACTGAATTAGTTTAGATCTTACTAATTCAATAAAAATCAATTAAATGTGAGATGAATTATAACATGCTGTACATAAATATAAATAATAAATGGCCCCATAGAAATTTCAAAAAGTGTAAGAGATTCTGATTATAAAGATCTTGTCGAAACTAAATTGAAATATTAAGTAGATTCAGTTATACTACGCTATCCTACCTATATCAGCAAGACCTTATCTTCCTATAAGTGTTACTAAAGAAATGTAAAGTACGAAAACTTCAGTGTTGGATATAGGAAAATAGAAATTTAGCGACGTAGTGGAATCATCACCTTCTAAGTAGAATTACTCGATTTTTACTACCCAAGGCAGCCTACTGAGGGTAGCTAGATGAGATAATTTCTTATATTGAATCATTTTTATTAATAGTAGCGCAAGAGTTGTAACAATATAGGAAACTAGATAAACAGTTATTTATTTGGAAGTTATGTTTCCATTTCTATATAAATAGCATAATAGACGTGTATGGCGCATTTGAAAGTATCATTTCAATCATCGAAAGATAATTCATTATTAATATTGTACCAAACATTATACATTAACTGGAACTGTTGAAGCACGTCACTCCCGTTAAGGGTTTCATATATCACTTTGAGTTTAGGAAGTCTATATGCCTTTAAATGTTAAGTGTGGTAATAACAGGTTGTGAATTAGGAAATACAAACAAGCACCATTATGAAATTGATAATAAAAACTATCAATTGCTGCACATAGTACATAAACCCATACATCTTTCTCTACAAGTTACCTGCAGGTGCTTAATTATTATTCTGTATGCATGTGTTCTGAAGATTGCTTTTCTCTAACTCAAAAGTAATATACGAACTACAAATAACGAAAAAGATGTTTCTTTGAATTATTTACGACATCCATTCAGTTACATGCATTCAACAAATCAGATGTAGTAACTGATTGAGTTCGTACACAGGAAATGTATCGTTGAAACCCGGAAATTATTTTTATGGATTTTTTGTTACTTCGACCGAAACTAATAAAAATAGGGTGATGAAAGATTACCTTTCAGAACAAGTTTCAAGGGAAGTTTATCTTTTCATTTTGTGCAATTATAGGAACAAACACCCTTTATCTTCTATTAATTACAATAAAAAAAGTAAGTCGATGTCTCCAATTAAGAGCTAACAAATCAATTAGTATGTTATTAATATTTTACCATAACAAAGAATATACAACTAGAAGGATTTTCTTAGTTCACATACACAGTGTCCGAACGATCGACAATAGCAGGAAGCTTTTAGTGCAATAATACCACAATTTTATTGTACTGGAAAGGTGGGTTTTTGAAAGAAAGTTTACAGAAAAATTTCATTCCGGTGTAGATGTTTATAAAAATGTTTAGATTACGTTTTAATTACATTTCCGAACTTATTTAGCAATGCAAGTCAAAACGCTTATAGTTGAGGCAATTAGTGTAACTTACCATTGATACGAGCTGATTATAAACAAGAACGTTTTTAATTATTGTTTTGTTTATTCAAGCCTCGTGACTGTTAGAGTTCAGTTTGTTAAGGTGTACCAAGTCACTCCAGAGAAAACAGTGCACTCTTGCATTGGTCTAAGGATTGATCTCATTCAGAAAAACAACTTCAATCCAGAAAGTCTTGGGAAATGTCTTCACATCCATGAAAGAAAATTTATTTATTTATTCAAATTTGTGAGAATTGGACCACAGCCGTAAAAAAAATATAAGAGCGCTTAAAAAAAAAACGACACGGGGAGTGTGCTTTCGAAGACGAAGACGATAAGACGTATATTTAGTGTTCTGAGTTACTTTTTTTAAGTTTAAGTTTTTCTGTATTTTGTTTTATTAATTAAAATTACTTAGTTAGCCTTAGTGAATGTGTGTGTGTTTCTTTCTTACTACAAATTATTTTCTTATATACAGGGTGTCCCACAAATAGTTACAAAAAACTGAAGAGCATGCTTGGAACTTCAGAATATACCAAGAAGAACCGGTAGATTTTATTCTCAAAAATATACCGTGCCTAAGATGCAGGATGACAAAGTTTTATTTAGAAAATCTTATCTTTTTAGTAACTTGACACTAAATGTAAGATTCATAATTTTTAAACTTGAATGTTCACTGTGTGTGAATTTTCAAGGCGGGTACTTCCATCTTAGACGGAGATATAAGACAGTGCGAGCACACCATTTTGGAAAATTTGTTACGTTGATGTGTAGGAAAAAAGTTACTTCCATTTTGTAATCTAAGGATAGTTTAGGAACAAGAGGTGTTTTTGTATGCATTATTTTCGAGTCAAGTGGAATTTTCAAATACCCCGCAATATCAAAATTTAGTTTAAGATTTCTTGTTCTTCTAATCCCAGAGACTGATATTTTTACAAATGATTATTGAGTAATAAGCTTTTTTAGTGAATTAGGGCAGCGAGGTTGATAAATCTGATAAAAGTACCTTTGAGTTTACTAAAGATTTAAATTGGTTAGAAACGAGAGATGGTTTTATCATCGATGTAATTTGCTTGAATCATTGTTTTTGTTAATGAAACGCTATCATTTTTCTTTTTAAAGTTAAACAAATATATTTGCGTTATATTTTTATGGTGTCCAAGATATATAAACTTATTGTGTTAATAAATTTGTAAATCTGTTTTAAGTAATTAATGAGTAACAAGGTAATACCAGGTAGGTCCAAATGTATCTCTAACATTGTAAACTACCGGAGCTGAACTTGAGAATTTAATTTAAATAATTTCCATTGAAGGAATTAAACTAAATTACTTACTTACAATAAATTATTTTAAAGCGAAAGTAGAAGAAATCTGTCAGAAATGGTACTAAATTTAGATTTTCAAATCCAAACATATTCTTTTAGGTATAACAAACAAGTCAGTTCTTCTAAGTTAGTATTTAAAAAAAGAAACAAGTCTATTAGTATCGAAAATGTAATATCTGTATTTTTAGACGAGTTGTAGCAATTATACTACCGTAAGACCGAAGAAAAACTATTTTAAATAGAATAAATATCCATGGTACAAGCAAAAACTATTTTATAAAAATTTAAATTTTAAATTAAACGACTAGTAATAAACAAACCATTTTAAAATTAAGAAAATAGCTAGATGGTTGATTAGTGATGTTACAAAATCAATAGAAATATAGAAGGGGAGAAATTAGATTGATGCAGGCAATATGTATTACATAAAGCAATATAAAGGATTTTAGATGCTTTTGAAAGTATTCAATATCTGAGAACAGAAATTTGTGAAAATTGATTTACCATGTAATATGTTCGGGTTTCTGATTCAGAAACTGAACCAATAACAGAATAAATCCGGCTAAATCTTTTATTGGGAATTTTATTGTTATAAACTTTTTAAGTGTTGTAACGATGAAATGAGTTTGCTTTATGGCCTTTAACCTTTGCTAACGTTTGTACAACTGCTATTTGAGCTGTGTTTTCAACACTATTGCCTTTACCCAAGATGAAATGTTAACTTTTCAATAACTCTTTATTAAGGAAGTTTCTATTTCCTACAAAATTTACCTAACTGGGTGCGTTCACAATATAGGTACAACGAGTTTCCTAATATATTTGATATTTAATACCCTTTAGAGAACTTATTGCTTCAGCAGTAACTGCAAAGAATTAGTTAAAAATAAAATTCAATCTGCATTGAATTGTTGATAAGAAACACTTACAAATGACGTTTAATTTTTTGATTATTTAGTATTAACTTGATACGTGCCCATTAAGTCGAGAGTTTCCGGGTTTCTCTTGTGGTCCTGTAAGCACGTTGCTAAATTTAATTAAACACTCCTTCTTTTGGATCTTTCATTAATCAGCAAATTGCTTAGAATCTTACCGACACATGTAGTTTAACTTACAAATGTGATTGTCTGTTTAACGAACCGTTCGAGATTAGATTTGCTTGGTTTTGTAAAATCTGATAAATTATAATAAATTACATAAATGTTAAAGGCGTGTAGATCAGCGTAAAAGCAAATAAAATTTATTTTATTTAACAAGTGCTAATAAATCTTAGTTATAATTTATAAAAACATGAATAAAAAATTAAATATTTCTAGGACATCGTTATCAATTTAAAGCATTGCCTTAACTTACTTATTTCTGAACAACTTCGATCAATATCAATCCAGAACTTCAATTTATATAACAAGTAACGCTATAATGTACTAAAAAGGACGATACAAATTTTGTGTGACTTGAAGAGAAATTTATTTTATCACCCACTACTTTATTTTAAACTAAATGAACCAATATTATCGTTTCCTTTCAGTTTCAAACTGCGAGTCAAGTCTATAATTCCTCTTGGATTGGGTAAATGTGATTGTGGTGTTGCTGGTAAAATGCTGCTATAAATCCTATTACTTACGAGAAATGGCCGGTTACTGTGGTGAACAATTGGATACCTTTGTGTAACAAAATTGCCTGTCTCGTTCATGCTTTCAGTTCCTGCTAAAGAAATATTGTAAAACATTAAAAATGAAACATATTTGTGACGTTACTAGCTAGTTGCTAATTTATATTAGTGCAGATCTTGTTTTTAATACTAATTTAATTATTATTTCATCTTCAAATTTAGATTCTTGCTGAAATTATCGTAAATAGTTTCTAGTAATTTATTTGTCAACTACATATATTTATAGTCTTTTAAAGTAAGGCTATTTTCAAGAAAACTAGAGATACGGTTACTAACGTACTGTAGCACATTTATTATCGTGACAGTTAAGTTACCGAATGTATCAAAAAGTAATTTGACTAGAAAAACTAGACGTACCTAGACAGCAACAAGACCAATTAAAGTAGTAGATGGAAGAATTTTTTTATACTGAAATATAAAGTTCTAAGAAATATTCCATTTTAATGAACATGTAAAGGTATAGTTAACAAAAATTGAATATTATCAATTACTGCACTGATCTGATGAAGGTAATATTAAAATTAAGTAGGTAAATGGTGGTTCTAAAATAATGATTCGTAACTAGTCTTAACAGACACAAATAATCCCTATGTCTGTTATTATCAAAACGTTCGTAGCTCTGTTCTTCAGTTTGCGATAATGAGTTTAATATTATTAGCATTGTTGATACTTGGTTCATGATGATAAGTTATTTCTTGTTTAAAAATTGCTAGAATGTGTTCTGCAACTGCAAAACCTGTCAGTATCCTCTGTGGTATTCCCAAAGTTTTCAAGATGATAACGTATAACTCAATGCTTTATATCATACCTGTCGGACTGTCATCATTACGTATCACATGGAACATACGAGGGTGGTCTGAAAAGTTTCCGACTTAACAAAGATACAAGACATTTTTTCTGAACATAGTCTCCTTGTAACTCTACACACTTCTCCCAGCGATGCTCCCATCTCTGTAACCCGTCCAAATAGTACTCGGCATTTTTCTCTGCAAAATAATTGTTCACGAAGGTGATTGCCTCTTCATTTGACGAAAATCTTTGTCCTCCGAGAACAATTTTTAGATGAGGGAACAAAAAGAAGTCGCTTGAGGCTAGATCTGGTGAGTAAGGCAAATGGTCAAGCAGTTCAAACCGTAATTTGTGGATTTTCGCCAAGGCAACCGCTGAGGTGTGAGACGGTGCGTTGTCTTGGTGAAACAGGATTTTCTTTTTCTGCAAATGTGACCGTTTTTTCGCAAGTTCTGCCTTCATCTTGTCAAGTAATGATGCATAGTATGCTCCTGTAATGGTTTTTCCTTTTTGAAGACAATCGATTAAAATAACTCCATGACTATCCCAAAAAACAGTCGCCATCACTTTCCCAGCCGAAAAAAACAGTTTTTGCTTTTTTTGGAGCCGGTTCCCCCTTTGCAGTCCACTGTTTGGACTGTATTTTTGTTTCGGGCGTATAATGGTGTATCCAAGTTTCATCTACAGTAATTAATCGGCGCCAAAACTCGGATTTATTTCGCCTAAACTGCGCCAAAAGAGCGTTGGAAATATTCATTCGAACACGTTCTTGGTCTAACGTGAGCAAACGCGGCACCCAACGCGCGGACAGCTTTCTCATGCCTAAATGTTGATTTAATATGTGACAAACACGTTCTTTTGACATGTTCATAACCTCTGCTATCTCTCTCACTTTAATTCGGCGGTCGTCTAGCACCATTTGGTAAACTTTGGCGATGTTTTCGTCGGTAGTTGCAGTTTTTAGACGTCCCGAACGTTCATCCTCTCCCAAGCTCTTACGGCCACGTTTAAATTCAGCAGCCCAAAATTTCACTGTGGTAAATGATGGTGCAGAGTCCACATACACAGAATCCAACTCATCTTTTATTTACGAAGGCGTATTGCCTTTCAAAAACAAATATTTAATGACAGCTCGATACTCGATTTTGTCCATTTTCACAAAAAAACTCACATCAACTCACTCAAACGACTGTTACATAAAAACTGCGCGTCCAAAATGGCTGAAACTTTGGTGAGTAACTGTCAACAGATGAACAACGAAATTCAGTAGCTTTTATTTACGAGTGCTGCCATCTTCACGTTGAGGTCGGAAACTTTTCAGACCGCCCTCGTACGTTTCTAAATCATTTCTTGCCTTGTGTAGAATTTTCCACGGAGCTAATCTACGGCCTCTTTTTACAAAAGAAACAGAAACTCTCTCTTGATGTTTTTTCTTACAGAATTTCTTGCGAAAACTTACTGTTTGCCGACAATATAAAAATTTTTTGTAGTATTGACGACATTGAAGGCTGTAACACTTTACAACAAGATTTCCATAATGTCAAAGCTAGGTGTAGAGTAAGCCACTTGGATATAATCTCTTACAAAGCAAAATTGTGTTTTTTACACAAAAAAAGAAACCACTAATAGTACATGCATACTCAATTAATGCAACTGTGAAGTGGTCAAACATCTGCTAGAATTTGCTAATCACTTTAAAAATCCATTAAGGTTTTCTACACGAATATTGAAACTTGTAATATGAAATGGTAAGTTTTTGCTGACATAACTGTGTAACGGTTACTTTTCGTTACCGTTCCATGTGTTTGATTAATCTGTGCTTTTGGAGTGTTTTTGTATTTTTTTATTAATTTGCTCTCCTTTGGAGGGGTGGTTGATACTTGTGACTTTACGCTTTATTAAATTCATCTTTTCCTAGTTTTTGAATTTTTTTGTAAAACAAATAGGGTTGACAAATTTCTGGTGTTATTAATATTTTATGCGGGACACAGGGTATAAGTTGTTCCGATTGTTAGTAAATTCGAGTTTAGAAATTTTAATGGTTTTCAATGGAAATTGTTATTCTATTTAGTCTTGGGATCTAATTACTAAAAGATTAGGATTATGTCATCCGAGTAGTATAAAACTTTATAGAAATTTCGTGAAGCTTCTCTTTATTCATTTATTTCTCCTGGTATAGATTGGAATTTCGTAAACCAATGTTGACCTTGAGGTTAACTTCCTATTTTTGCTAGTCTTTGCTAAGTGGATTCCAGATTTCTGTATCGGAAATCTATTAGAACACTTAATTTCCTGGCTTGAAGGAATTGTTTCGAAATGGTGGAGTGTTGAGGTACGACGCGACGTTGCGCTGAATTCCTAGAGGATTTCATTTGTTTCCGGCGTTCTGCTCGGTCCCGTTTCTTAAAGATCGGCGTGTAAAGTAGAAAGCCTAATTGTTGGGGTAACTAAATATTTTTTTCTTTTCCTTTTTCGGAGGGTGTTAGGGCTGTTCTTTTTGTATATTAGAAATACGTTATCTTGTATTTGCACATTAATTGAAGACTTTTAGGAAAAAGTTCGCCAGCTCAATTAACAAAGCCTTGACAGGAGCATCAATGACATGAGTTTGAAATTAAATTTTTTGCAAATGTCTGGCAGAAGGTGACATTACTGTTATGGTCTGCTGTGTACTGCAGCATGTTAGAGAGGCTGATGTTGGTATAAACAAATAGTGCAACTGAACTCATAAAAGTTGTGGTGAGAACATTGCAAACATTTCTAAACTTGTTCTGAACATGTTCTAGTTTCACAGCATTAACAGTATTAAACTCTGTTAGAAGTTTGATGTTTTGCTATTTAAAGGTATGTATGAGTAAGTCTTATTTCGAAGAGTGAGCTTCCTGATGCAGTCAGCAGATTTAAGAATATTAGCCAGAATTATTGACAGAAATCAATCTTTTCTCATTTTGTTTTTATATACTATATACGAGGTATGTGAGAAAAGTAATGAGACTAATTTCATGCTAACCAAAGTTTTTATTTTTTTCCAACAACAATGTTATCCCCTTCAAAGTAGTTCCCTTGGGCAGCTATACACTGGCGGAGTCGTTGTTCCCACTCTTGGTAGCAGCGCTGGAAGTCTTCAACTGGTATGGCTTTTAACTGGTTGATCACAGTCTTTTGAATGTTCTCGAGAGTTCCAAAATGACGTCCTTTTAGGACATGTTTCAATTTCGGGAAAAGGAAAAAGTCACAAGGACTCAAATCATGTGAATAGGAGGGATGAGGAACAACAGTAATGCGTTTTGAGGTCAAGAATTCACTGATGGAAATTGCTGTGTGACACGGAGCATTGTCATGATGTCTGTCAAAATTTGATGCACGGTGAAAGTGTTTAAATTTAACTGTTCACTCATCATCCTTATTGTTAAACGACGGTCTGATCTCACAAGAGCCCTCACACGTTCAACGTTTTCGTCAGTTTTTGAAGTTGAAGGTCTCCCTGAGCGAGGTTCATCTTCAACGTGTTCTCGGCCGTCCAAAAATGATTTGTGCCAGCGGAAAACTTGTGCTCTTGATAAGCACTGTTCCCCACAGACCTGTTTCAACTTTTCAAAAGTCACACTCGCGGATTCACCAAGTTTAACACAAAACTTTATTGCAAAACGTTGCTCTAAATTCCGATGCTCCATTTCTGTAACACACAACAAAAACACAACTTCACTGATGGCGCTGTCAAAAATAATGTGTTAGCTGTACGGAGTTGTAACTCGGACTGAGGAAGTGGAAGCGATAAACAAACCGGTTTAGCACAGGCCGGTAGACACAACGTTGCCAGATCTTCCGCAATGTTGCCAGTCTCATTACTTTTCTCACACACCTCGTAGATATATTATAGATAAATTCAATCCAAGATAAACTTTAGCCAATTTGATAGGATTGTTGACACAATAAAACACAAAACACACAAACATTACTATTAGAATTAAAGTTCGTTCTAAAAACAAAAATATCTAATCTTTATCCTTGACCTTTCATATTTTATATAAATCTGATTCTTATATTTGATTAAAAATTTATTGAATACAATAATCTGTTTATAAATAACTAACTTTATCAAACCTTCAAGTACAATCTAATATTAGTTGTTGATGAACATACCAGAAGAAACAAGTGAACAAATTTTTGTTGGAAAAAGATCTAAAGTAAGTAATTAATTAATTAATTAGTCACCTTGTAAGTTAAAGAAAAGAAGCTTAAGAAACCTGTAGAATTAGATAGAGTAAGACAAGTAAAAGTATAGCAACTAACAGCTGACATTGTAAAATTGTTGATAGGTACTAATCAGAATTTATTGTAACAAACAAGTGATGTGCTATATAAACACTTCGTTTGTTATTCTCGATAATTTATATGTAGTATTGCTAAAGTCAACAGTGCGCTGTAGCTGACATTATTGTTTTAAAAATTTTCTTTGACACAGTACGAGTATATATAACCGCCTAAGCGAAAACTGTCGCCATTATCACCTATGGACGGGTGTGCAGGGAAAGGGGCTTTCAGACGGAAAACCATCACTCTGTACCTTCTTTCTTGTCTAGTCTCTCACAAATAATGAACTGACGCACTATTGTACTTTATAATATAACAATTTTTACAACCAAGTCTTAATTACTTATGTAATTTTAATGTTTGAGTATCATTTACAAGCGCTATTTTTTAATGGTTATAAACAAAACGAACACGTCGCAATGTAAAGATTAAACTCATGTTGCACGACGCGCTTACGTATTTTATTACTCTCGAGTATTTTCGGCGTCATACATTCAAATAGTGCCTAGGGAGGATAAGCAAATAATGTTGGAAAAATATTTAAAAGTACTAAATAAATCGGTTCGTATTTATCATTTGTCTGAGGTTTAAACAAATACAGTTGAACATAAATTTTGTTTTATTAAAAATATCTGTGCATATAAATCACTCTTTGTGATTTTGTGGTGATTGAACTAAGTAAAATTAGACCGAACCTCGAAAAACAATTTCATTTATTCTATGACGACGTTACGGTTAAGTTACATTTTTGGTTACATTTTCAGGTATGTAAATAAATAATCATTTTCAACCCATTAACCTCGCAAAAACCATTATTGTATAATATTAATATAACATGGGTCGTGACACAAAAAATTATTTATTATTTGACAATAAAAAGTAAATACCTCGAAGTCGTTGTAATTCCTCATTGATTAATGAATTCTGTTTTTGAAAATTCAAAATTAATTTATTTGATACTCTACAATTAAACATCAAAATTAAATAGTAGAAAAATTAACAACTTAACTTACTGATTTGTTTGTCATACTATTCTGGTAGGTTCTACTACGTAGTGTCTCCCATTATGGATTCTACTGGAATCTGGAGCATGTTGAAAGATTTCCTTGTTGCACCATTCTTTTATGAAACGCAACAGTAGCCTTATCGTCTTTGGACGGAGTACAAAAGTGTAAAAGTTAGACATTCGAATCTGGGAGATAGAGAAAAATGAATACTATGTGTAAAGTTTTTGCTATGGAGAGTTCTTTTCAGTTTTGCACAAACGTGCATTCAATCTTAGTTTTCAATAGTTCAAGGCTATACTAGTTTCTTTCAGTTCTGGTTTATTTTCTTCGTTTGACCGTTGTAAGGCTACAACTGGTTTCTCTCAGAAAAAATTAGGGCAGGTTATTAGTTATTACAGTCATTCGGAACGTACGTGCAATACTTATTTTGTTAGGGTTTTATGAACGCCAAAAGTCTGACCATACCTCCTCCAACTATGAGAATGAACACCGCTGTATCTATGATGTACCTCATTCTGGAGTAATTTATCTAGTTCTAACCTACTTTAGATGCTTTGTTGACTGTTCACAGATTCAATTCTCTAGCTGATAGCAGCGAACTGATTAAGTTTCTTCTAACTAACTAGATTTCTAAAATAATAAGAGAAGAAATTAGATACAGAAGATAGCAGAAAAAAACAAGAAACACTGTCTTTGTACTCGCATGTTAATCTGTCATTATATCCAGACCTTTTTAAACTGATTTTTTAACATCGGATGACGATTTGAGTAGCATGGATACTGGAAATAAAGAAACAGCTAAACATAAATGGGAATGGCAAATATTTTTTTGTGTATTCATCACTGTTTCTATATAACTTCTTGCACTACCTTCTCCTGCTCCCTTTTACTTGTTCTCTTCTTTTTCATTTTCTAATTCTCATATAGTTTAACTTTATTTTAATTCCTTTTCATACTTTTCATATTCAGAAATTCTTGTACATTGTCATACCATCTTTCTCTTGACTTTGCCTTTTTTAATGCCAATTGGACTTTTGTACCTAACCATCTTGGGCATTCTTTCTTTATTCATTTGCTCTATATGCCCCAACAACTTTATTCTTTGTGTTTTAACAAAAATATCTGTTTGGTTCTTCATAAAACGTTTTCGGTTTTTATGTGTTTTCCTGTAGCCATCTTCTGTTTTCTTACCTCCTTAGATTACTCTTGGTATCTTCTGCTCCCAACCTTCCAAAATTTCTTTTTCTACTGTAGATCTTATTACTGTCTTGTAAATTGTAAATTCCTACTTTCATTATCTTGATACATAACATTATTTTGATCTTATCAGTTTTGCCAAACTTTCAAACGTTTTTTTCTTTTGCAAGTTTTGCTTTTAGTGTAAACCCTTCGTGCCCTCCTCAAATATCATCATTATTTGGCCTTCTACTTCACGCTACGCTATTTTCTGCTGATTCTGATCTTTTAAATCTAAAATGCCCTGCCTAATCCTCTAGTTTTTTCACAATATCTGAAGTTTGTTTTTGGATTGTGTTAGTAGCGTTAAGTCATTAGCAAGATCTGTACAGTAATTCTCGTTGTAAATTTTTCCATCTGTTCTTATCTTGCTATGTCTTATTGTTTCCTCTAACAAGGTTGAACAGCACCGTGGAACAACGAGTTTTCTGTCTAAGCGCCCTATTTACTCCAAATTCCTCTGATTTATACCCCAAGTGTATTACTTCATAGGTGGTTTTATTGTGGAGTTATTTTTCTTAGTCTTATCATTTGTGCTTGTATTGTTAAAATTTTTTCCTATCCATTATGTTGTATGACTGCCTAAACTTTATAAACAAAGCGTTTATTGCAGGTGATTTGAACTTACTTTAAAGCAAACTCTTGGTACTTCCCCAGTATATTGTAACTCATTTATCCTTCTTTTCAGCAGTCACGTCAGTATTTTATAACGGCAATTCTTATAGTTTTTACATTACAGCTTATTCTTTTTTTTATATAACGGACATGTTACAGCTTTGGCCGGTCTTCCAGCATTTTCATATTATTTTGATGAGTTCGTAAACTCTCTCCCTGCCTTTAATATTTCTGCCATTGTTTTATTGTTGCCCTGAAAGTTGTTATTTTTCAATCCCTTAATATTATGTCCTGAATATCATTTGGACCTTCCTCTTGACAACTGTTTAGTAGTTCTTGGAAGTAATTCTTTCACCGTTCCGGTTTGCACACCAATACTCTTTCTGTTTTGAGGTAATTGTTTTAGGTTTAATGTTACTTTTCATTATTTTCTACTTCTTGGTAGTATAGTCTTATTTCTTTATCCTAAAGGTTACTTTCACTATACTGGCTCTTTTTCTTTTTAATGATGTTTTTACAATCTCTTTGAAAGCGTTATCTTGGTTCTTGCTATTTTATTAGAGCATTCATTTCTTTTAATTATTTTACGTTATGTTATTAGGTAGTTGAACTCGTCATGTTTGCTATACTTCCCCGCTACTGTTTTGCATATCTTTTCTTTCCCCCGCTTTGCGTTGCAGTCATCCATAACTATTTCCACATTATGCTTCGGCAGACATTGCAAGTACTGGATCAAAAAATTTGCATTAAAAAAAGAAAAAAATGACCATTAGGAAAAAACAACGTCTATGACACGAAACTCATGGTCAGTAGATGCGTCCCAAGCTAAGAACAAGTGTCTGGATCTAACCAATGTGTAAAAAATAAACAGACTGTACGGGATAAAGATAGAACTTGTAACTAAACAGAAATTTATAATACGGTAATGGGGAAGAATCTGAAATAGACCAGGCACTTCTCATTATAGTGGTAGGTTTGAATTTTATAAATATTAGGTAGTTCCATTCAAACAGGACCACACATTTATTTAAATATTTTAAAAACTACAAATGATAAACTCATGGTATTTTAGATTTATGTACTATATTGTCCACCGTTGTCGATCTCCTTTTGCCATTTCTCAGGCATCATGGAAACATCTTGATATAGCCCACACCCCAAACCATCTTGCAAAACCTCATCAATCCTATTTTTGAAGACATTAAAGTTGGCATATAGAGTACCACTTAGACCAATCTTCAGATTGCCAAAACAGTTGAAATCACATAGCTGTAAGTTTGGCGCATATGGTGGCTGGATCCATGTTTCGATTTGGTTTTGATCAAGCCAGTCACGCACCACATTGGCAATGTGTGGACGCGCATTGTCATGTGCAAGAATGGGCTTTTTGACGTTGCGTGCCGCCATCCAATTTAGAATATTGCAAGCCAGAAAGTCTCGGTACACCTCGCTGGTCACAGTCTGTCCTTGCTATAGCGCCCTCTACTGTCTTTGTAATATGCGAGCGAACGCGGTCCAACGAGGTCCTGTTTGAATGGGACTACCTAATAATTTCAAATTAGATATTTTAGATTGAAATGCCATCTACTGGCTTTTTCGAGACTCTAATTTAAAATTAATAAAACTTTTACCGAAAGAAATTTTTTTATTTGCAGAAGTCTCTAGAAATCCTGATTACTTGCTATAATTCTACAGTTTCAAGTTTTCGAAAATAAAGTTCAAACCAGTAAATAAGTGGAATGCTTTATGAGTCACCCGGTATAGTGCTATAAAATTAGTTGACATGAAGTATTTATTCTAAAGATTATTTACTTACCTGATTATTTTTATTTCATTATTAAGATTCTCTATTTGATCTTCTTTGCTCTTAAGATTTGACAGGATAAATCCTTGTAGGTGCACACTTAAACTAACCCTAAACTACCTTAAAATGCCTATTAAACTAACGAAGAAGTCTAAGCTTTGTCTCGATATGAGTTTGTTTATTATTTCAATTATAATTAAAAGTTAACTTCTTAAGTTCAAATTGTTTATTCACCATTAAAATTATTTTCAGAAATGCAGCAGCAGCACACGGAAGACCACAGCAACCCTTTAGATGTGTTATTTAACTTTTTAAAGAAATCCGATGAAGATAGTTTTATCAATTCTGAATATTTATCAGAATTTGCCAATAGTGACAATGAAGAATTTACATTGCTACAACTTGCTACCACTAATGGACTTTCCAGAGCTGTGAAAAGCCTTTTAAATCACGGAGCTGACCCAAACAAGACAACAATAAAAAATATAACAACGCCTTTAGAAATAGCAGTACAGAAAGATGACGACGAAATACTTCATTTATTTTTAAATCATGAAACCATTAACATTCCATCATGTATTGCAATGAAAATATTGAGAAACGCAGATTACAAAACAGACAGAATTATTAACTTATATGATTCGGTATTCAAAGATAAATTAGATGTAAATATCTACGATGAAGACGGTAATACTCCATTACATTTTGCGGTTGCACATGCCAATCCCAAGGCAATCTCATATTTATTAAAAGTTGGTGCATCAATAGTTTGTAGAAACAAGTATGAAGTACGTCCCATTGAAAACATTGATGCTAAGATCTTGGAAGCTCACCTTAATGAATGTCTGGAAGCAGATGAAGCAACTAATATAAATGAAATTAATTTTTCTGCCATATATAAATACAAAACATTAGTACAACCACAGAGAATTAAACACAAAGGAAAACTGAGCAAAGACATCTGTGTGGAGAAAGAAATACCGCAATTAGCTTCTGAAATTGAAGTTATTTCTTATATAAATGAATCTGAAAAACTAAAACACCTATTAAGACATCCAATAATAACAAGTTTTCTTAATATAAAGTGGCATAGAATTCTTTGGCTATTTTATACTAGTTTAGCATTGTACATTTCGTTTTGCCTGTCATTAATATTATACGTCCTAGTAGTTTACAATAATCGCAATAACAACTGTAGTATCTTACTTAGTCTATTATGTATAACTTTGAGTAGTATAATTGTGAAAGAACTATTCCAGATAGTGACCTTAAATATTTATTCTTATAGCAAAAATTTTATAAAAATGGCCCTAATAATTCTAACAACCATAATGATATTTCAAAGAAGAGATACGTTAAGAATTGAAGTATCTGCTCTTGCCATATTAGCAGTAGGTTATGAATTGATTACGCTTATTGGACAACTTTCTAAAGTATCTTCAAAGATTATAATCTGGCGAGCAGTTTTTCTTCAATCTTTACATGCCATGCTGTGGCGATTAGTTTTATTATTAGTATTGTCACTGAGTCTTTTTACAGTAGTATTCATTGGTGAAGATAAAGGTGATGCAGAGAATTACTCTTCAATAATAAAAATTGTCCTAATGTTGACTAACGTATTTGGTACAAGCTACATAAATTACCAAACTTATTGTATTATCAACGCACTTGTGATAGCTCTTCTTTTGTTTAGTCTCATACGGGTTTTACGTGCTAAAGCTAAACAACTCGCAAAAAATAATTTTGAATCGGATATAAATATGGGACGTTTAGAATATATTTCTTATATAGAAAGTGTTATACAAGGTGGTTACTCCTGTTTACCATCGAAAATAATCAAAGAAATTCTAGTAAAAGGTATTTTAGTTTGCCCCTATTTCTTGAAAGGCTATCGTGCTGCTGTCTACCTTAATCAACAAGCAAGAGTTGCCTTGATAGATTCAAAAGAATATTCCAAAACATGTATTTATTTAGATAAACAAACATCTAATAGAACAAAACAACTTATTTTGAAACAGAGAATGAATAAAAAACGTACAGTTTCTTCGAGATAATATAGAGATAAATAACACTGACAAAGACAAAGGTAGATTGGTGGTGATTAAGATATGCTTGAAGCTTTGTTTATGTTAAATTTTGCTATTATAATTGAACAACAACCTGTATAATAATAGTTAAGAGTGATAAATTTAATTAATTTTACACGTTTAGAATAATAAACCTTCTTTGAGCATTTTCATTACTGTGATTTGTAGCAAGTATCATGTGATAAAAAAAAGTATATATATATGTGCACATAATTAATACAAACTTTATTTTTAAATTGAATGTTTAATGTAAAAGTACTGAATAAAATGCATAATTATTATTATTATATGTAAAGAAAGGAAGTTTTAATAAATAGGATACAACATAAGCTATATACTCATTGTACACTGATTGACTGACTTGGTTGAAAACCTGTTGTGTAATAGTAAAATGACATTTCCCTAACAATAATTATTGTTTAGACATCTTATTTTATTAAAAGATTTTGCTTTGTATCATTTATTGCATTAGAATTTCGTTGAACACACCTTGGATGTCATTTCGTTCTCAGTAGAATACATTTTTCTTGTTTAGTTGATTATTTCTTTTAATTTTAAAATAAGAATTTTAGAAAGAAATGTTCTTTAATAACACATTTTATCTTTATAATTTTAAATGTGCAGACATCGTAAATTTTGTTAAATGTTATCTAGACGGGATAAATGGATTTTTCTACTGAAGTTATTTTATTATAATTATTTATTTCTTTAGAGTTAATTTCTAAATTGTAAATACTTCATTGTATTTAGTTTCGATATCTTTATATTTCTCTTGTAATTTTTTTTCAACTTGTCAAAGCTAGATAAATTTGTAACGGTCTTTTGTTGTTATCATCTCGTCACATGGTAAATCTCACGGTATATCATCATCCTTCCTTGTGAGACACCGCGTATATAACAGATGGGCTGAAAAGTCCCAGGCCTAACAAATAGATGGCGCTAGTTCTATTGCATTCACCGCTTTTTCAGTTAGTACTAACCTTCAAAAGACAGCTGTTAAAATTTCATGATATTCTATTCATTATTTTGTGAGTTATTGTGCTAAGAGTGACGCTACTTTTGTTATTTTCAAAACAATGGATCAAAAACAATTTCGTGTTTTAATTTTACACTGCTTCTTGATGGGAAAAAATACCGTTCAAGCGAAGCAATGGCTTGAAAAGTGTTATGGGGACTCCGCTCCATCAGAAACAACAATAAAACGTTGGTTTGCTGACTTCAAACGTGGTCGTAGAGACACCGATGATGCAGAACGCAGTGGACATCCAAATGAGGCGGTAACACCAGAAAACATAAAAAAAATCCACAAAGTCGTTTTGAATGATCGAAAAGTGAAGTTACGTGAGTTAGCTGGCATCGTAAAGATATCAAAAGAACGTGTTGGCTTTATATTGCATGAGCATTTGACTATGAGAAAGCTCTGCTCAAAGTGGGTGCCGCGTTTGCTCACTGTTCACCAAAAACAAGAACGTGTTGATGTTTCTGAGCAGTGTTTGGCCATGTTTAAACGTAACAAACCGGAATTTTTGCGTCGATATGTGACAATGGATGAAACATGGATCCATCACTTCACTCCGGAATCAAAACGATCGTCATCTGAGTGGACAGCAACTGGTGAACCTCGTCCAAAGCGACCGAAAGCACAACAATCGGCTGGAAAGGTTATGGCCTCGGTATTTTGGGATGTGCTTGCTGTAATATTCATCGACTATCTTGAGAAGAGAAATACCATCAACAGTGAATATTATATAGCGTTATTGGAGCGTTTGAAGGCCGAAATTGCAAAGAAACGACCGCATATGGCAAAGAAAAAAATTTTGTTTCATCAAGACAACGCACCGTGTCACAAGTCAATCAAAACAATGGCAAAACTACATGAATTGAATTTCGAATTGCTCCTACATCCACCGTATTCGCCAGATTTGGCTCCCAACGACTACTGGCTGTTCACAGACCTAAAACAAATGCTTGCCCTGTAAGAAATTTCGCTGGAATGAAGAGGTTATCGCTGAAACTGAGTCCTATTTTGAGGCAAAAGATAAATCGTTCTACAAAAGTGGTATTGAAATGTTAGAGCGGCGCTGGAATGATTGCGTTGTTCTTGATGGAAATTACGTTGATGAATAAAGCTAATTTTAAACAAACAAAACCGTGTTTTCTTTGTTAGGCCTGGGACTTTTCAGGGCATGTGTTACAAGGTTCCTTTAACAACTTATTTCTTTGCTTTGCAACAAGATTCCAATTACTAAGAGTGTGTATAGATACCCGATTCTTGCATTATTTTGCGATTGAATTAGTTTATTTCTTCCATGGGAAGGGTGATAATTTGCGGACTGGTAAAACTCTTTCGAATTCTGGGGGAACGCAACAAGCGGACCGACAGAAAAAATCGAGACGTGAGTGGTGCAAGTGCTTCCTGCACCTCTTTCTCGTTGGGGCGATTTCGACGTTGGAGAAATAAAAAAAAACCGTTTTATAAAGGAGTAAGTTAACTTCTTTTCTAGCATCCCTTGCGTCTTCGTAACTAATGGTTGTTCCTTGTCTCCAGTTTTTTTATTAGACCCCCACATCGGATTCCTCTGTTGTTAACAAATCTCAGAAAGATTATTATTTAATTCGTTCGTGTGAGGAAGATTATCGTTTACCACTCAGCGTTTGTGATCATACCTTGTCAAGATTGAGTTACGAATTGTTGTGCTTTGGTGTCCCACGCAATAGAAATACACTTATTGGAGCTTCCGAATATTTACCTATCGACTTCCGTTCACCCTCCATTCAAACCTTAATCGTACCTGTATACAAAATTGAATTTTCAGTTATGGTGTAGCTGGAGAAACCAGCATGTTAAATAGCGTCCCGCTACATTTTACTTGAGTAATTATCGCAAAGATTAAGTATACTCTCGGGGCAACCTTTTGGTTACTTTTCAGTTCGCTTGAGAACTTTGCACTAGGAATTATCGCATCAATCTCTGGGACTCCAAAGCAGTACGTTACGTATTACATCTACAGCTGTATTAGAAATTATCATTGCACTTAGCGATTTAAAAATTACATGTGTTCTGTGTTATTGTTATAAGGATGTGGATTTTGTTTTCTAAAGGTTGACTGACTGTATTATACCGTTGTAATAGTTTAAGAAGCATTCACTATTGTTTAATACTTTAGGTTTTAAGCTAAACGAGAGTATAGTAATCAGGAGTAATGAATTGATATTAACATAACGAAACAAATAGTTTTAACAGTTACTTATTTGAAATGTGTAAGTATATTATGAACAGTGTTGGGTAGGATCTAGATACTTAAATCTAGGAAGATCTTGTATCTGAATCTAGATACTGTTTTGAAGAAAATCTTTTGATCTGATTTAGATTGGATGGTTCTTAAGCCTTTAAATCCAAGATCCATACTAGATCAATCAAAGTAATTATATTTAACTTTTGAAAACATCTTTTTTAATATTTAATACGACTTTCGTATACCCGCCTACGACGGATCAGGTCCGTTGAGTCTAGGTGTCGGAGGTGCCACGAAAACTTAACATGCAGTTCTATGAGCTGAGCTAACCTAACCTAACCTAATCTCTAACTTAACCTTTATCTTAACCTCTAACCTAACCTCAACTTAAATGCTCATAGCTTTTAAACGGGGCTTCTTCGGCACCTAGACTCAATACCCCCGTGAACCTCTCGACAAGCCTGACAATATAATACCTCAACTGACCTGATCCGTTGTAGGCGGATATACGGAAGTCCAGCTATAAAAATTATTCTGATATGTTTTGCATCAAAATTATCAAACAATTTTATCATAAAAACAAAATTTATAAATATATTTATTAAGTATTACACTATTAAAATATATTTAAGAAACCAGCAACCACTTCGTAGTTTTAAATGTTCTAGGTTTAGAAGCAAAAGACAACAATGAACAAAAATACCGGTAATTCTGCATTTTCAGATAGTCAATTAGAAGTCATGCAGTCTCACAAATTGCTTCTATTATGTTGGTACCGTTAGTGCAGCATGTTTTTGCAACTGTCACGTACAGAAGGATTTGGTGTTTTTTAAAGATAATTTAACAAATTTAAAGTTTCCAGAATTTGAATCATTTTAACCAGATGTTAGGGATAGTCTCTCGACTTTTCTCACAAAATACAGCAATAAGTAAAAGAATTCATTCAAAGACATCACAATACTCTCTTATATCATAAATTTTGTCATCAACCATTAAAAGATTAACTGTGTACTTTGACCAAGGTTAATTTAATATTTATATGTTGTGTGTAAACCGTAGACATGTAATATTAAATTTGTTAAAATGCAAATAATAAATCTGTTGTGTATTATTTATTATTATTGTCATTTCCTGAAGCAAAGATAAAAAGTAGGAGTATCTAAGAAGGCTCTAGATACTTTTTGATAGATTTTGGATCTGTATCTAGATACATAATTAAACAGACGATCGTGTATCTAAACTAGATCTAGGTTTGAAAAACAATCTGGATCTGAAACTAGATATCGAGTGGTAGGATCTTCCCCAACAATGATTACAAGTGTTGTTATTCGTGGCAAGTTTTTTTAATAATTGAATTTCCCAGATTGTGAGATTTTTCTGAAAACATGAAGTATCGACTCGGATTAAATAACTTTTAAAATAATTTAATTCTGTATTTGTTCTTAAATAACGTGTACTGTTTTCTTTTATTAATAATTTTCAGCGGTTAGTATACAATCAAATAGCAGATTTTCCACGCAGTAGCTTTTTAAAATAATGTCTTCAACATATTATACTCTGTACTACAAAACAACAACTTGACACTATCATTTTTAATAACGACAGCGCCAACGGCTTGTGTATTTTCAAACTTCTACTGTATAGAGCCAATATAGTTTAGATTTTTATTTTAGGAATTAGGACTACTGCATATTCTTCCTATATTTTGCTAGTATTTCGCATGATTTTCTTAATCTCCTTATAGGTAGGGTTAAATGCACAGTATAATACGTTGAGAGTTTTAATTCTCGCTGCAAGACGCATACTGTCAATGTCGGTACGTCAAAGATTGTTTCTGCAGAAAACTTGAACATTAAGACGCTCAGATGTTTGTAACGTTAACCTTGCGTTACTCTAAAAATGAAGAAACTTCTAGGATCTCTGGATCCTAGGCCAGCTGAACTCAAGTGGGTAGACTTGGGAGCGGGACGGCAAAGATTATACTTACAATAAAACACGTAACCACGATAGAACAGTTCCATACGAAAGAAAAAAAATTTTACTGCTAAACTTAAATCAATGAGCAATAGAAAATTGCTATAACACTTTAACAACAGATTATGACCAAAAAATTAAGTAAAAGGATCTCCACTATAAAAAAAATTAATTGAATTTTTGAATTTTAGATTAATAATGACAAAAATTGTTAAATGAATAACAAATTTTAAAGCATTTAAAAATAAGGCAATAATCGTAAAAATTGACAAAAATAAGTCCAAGGTAACAATATAAAATTTACACAAATGTTATCATAAAGTACACCAGGCAAATAATCTCAAATTGTTCAAGCGCTAAGAAAAAAATTCAAACACCAAAGAAATGCCAATAAAAATCTCCGATATCACAAAATAATTATTTATATTAAACTGAAATTACAGGAATTAAATTTTCTAAAAGAACGAATTTGAAATCATTTTAGTGTACGATGAAATTTAAATAAAAAAGTTAAACAATTAAAGCAAGATTCGGATAATCATTGAAGTATTAAATAAATTTTACCACAGTGAAGAAGGAAGCCGCTTTCGATCGAAATTTGCTTGCTAAAAGTGAAATACACCTGGAAAACAATGATCAAAAAAAATATGTTGAATTTAAATCCAAATAGTACATTAATCAAGAAAATTAGATTGTTTAAACAAATTTTGAAGTTACAGGTCAAACAAAAAAATTAAATTACAATGGGTTTTAATAAAAGTTTATGATCCTTATTAACATGAAGGGGTCACTCTCAATTTTTAAGCAAGGATTTAATTAACCAAAAAAATTAATTGAACTGAATTAATTATTAGCACAAATTGGTACCGGATGGAACCTGAAATTTCTTTAAAAGTCAGGTTTTCGTAAGCGATTAACCTATCCGCTTCTGGAACTTCCGGTGAAATGTTTAAATTAATTTAATGCTAGCTTGGGAATCCAGCATCCGTCGTTTCAGCAAATTGATGTCGACACTCAGTCACTCTCTGCAGTCACAGCTACTACCAGAAAACTTGAGGTATCATCAGAGCTTCCTGAGATGCCCGTGAAGAATTCTTTTGTGATTTTCAACACCAGATTCGTGGGATCTAATAAAAAACTGGAGACAAAGAACAACCATTAGTTACGAAGACGCAAGGGATGCAAGAAAAGAAAGTTAACTTACCCCTTGATAAAAGGGTTCTTTTTTTTCTAATTCTTCAACGTGGAAATCGCCCCAGCTAGAGAAAGAAATGCAGGGAATACTTGCACTACTCACGTCTCGATTCTTTCTGTCTGGCCCGCTTGCCGCGTTCCCCCCTCCCCCCAGAATTTGAAAGAGTTTACCGGTCCGCAGATTATCACCCTTCCCATGGAAGAAATAAATTCACTCAATCGCAAAATAATTGGAATCTTGTTGCAAAGCAAAAAAATAAGTTGTATATACACGGTGTCTCACATGGAAGGATAATGATATACCATGTGACGGGATGATAACGACAAAAGACCGTTACATGTTGCAATTCAGTAAAGTAAATCTCATAATTCATTTACATAAGAAAATATTCTTTAAGGTTTGATTGAAGCATGTGTACTCGTAGTTGCAAATAGGTGCAGAAAAGGCTAAATTCAAGATCAACAATGACAGTTGACAGAAGTTTTTATTATTGTTTAATTACCTACATGAAATTGTTTTGTTTTTGCAGAAGGCCCAAGCATTGAGGCATTAGACTCAGGTGACGTGTTCCATCAAAGTATATTATAAAACTTAATTATATTAGTTTCAAAGAGGCGAGGAACGATTGAATCCAAAATCAATAATGACAGTCGAAAAAGACTCTCGTTATTGTTTAATTACTTCAGACTGTCTTGTTTCAAATCAATCAAGATGCTAGATGAGATACTTTTCCTTCTACATAAAACATAACAAAAAGTAAAACTTTTATTTAATTAAATATGTATGTACATGATAACGAAGAAATTATTCTCAGGCTGTTTTTTGCTGTTCAGTACTCTACTATAGCGAGTAGTAACTAGCCTTTTAAAGCTTTATGTTGACTTATACCGTTCTTACTTTTGTTTTATTTGCAGTGCAATGAGGAAGGTCCGTTATTCTGATCTAGCCGGAATAAGAATAACTTTTACTGAAGCTTGCTCCAACACTTACTCCTCCGGCAAATGCATTTAATAAACCATTAACAGCACGTAAAGCTTGAATGGGTATCTGAAACAATATAATGCGTCATAGAAGATTCATAAATTATTTTAAGATGTACTGTAGTCAGTGAGTTGATATGAAATAATATTGATCTTTCATGAATACACCGTAAAAGTAATGTTGAGTTACGTCTATAGAATTGATAAGTAATTATGAGCTCTTAATTAAATTGGTAATTATATGTTATTCATTTGATGATTTGACAATTAAAACTTATTGGAAATCTTAATTTAGCTAAATGACCTAAAGAATTAATATTTATTCTAGCATCCTGCTTACCATAAAAAACTTTACTTATTTAAGCCACAGTTAGTGTTTGCAATAGAGCTACAAACGCTTTAACTAACACTCAGTTCAGTGAATTTCGATGTATATCTTATTCTTTTTACTTGATAACGGCAGTTTTTTGTATTTGTAAGGAACTGGTTAGATTTTAGACTGGAGTGTGCAAATGCTCACTTGGAAACATATAAAGTCTAGTGCTTACAGGTGAAACTGCCTGTTTTCATATGTTGTTGTGTAGAAATATTTGCTTCTGTTCTTTCTAAATAAATCTATTAGCGCCCCCTTTGTTCTACAATTATAAGGTCAAGAGTGATTGTATGTTATAGAAGTAGCTTTATTTATAATAAAATTCAAAACAATTTATGTAGCTGTCGTTATTACATTTTCCTACGTTGCAAAAAAGAAATGAGCAATGTTTATTTTATTAAATAAAAAGGAAAAGCATTAGTTGCTCAGTTTATATAATTCAGCGGATCTTTGAAAGTTTAAGTATAATATTTCAAAATGTTTGATCAATAAAATCATTACAATTAGGAGTAACGCACTTTAGGACTTAAAACGAAGATTTAAAAACAAAAGATATTGGAAGGAAAAACCCACCCCACCCCTACCGTCACTTCAAGCTGTGTAGGTAGTAGAGATTTGTACAAAGCATCCAGAAATTGTATTTTTTCTTGTTTCAGTATAATTATAAATAATTGAGATTTGCTTACATTGTTATTATCACAATTTCAAGTTTAGGAAAAATTATTTTAATATCGCACCAGTTTATGTAATTTGTTATCTAATAAGTAGTAACAAATTACCAGTAATTTTCTTATTGGTATAGTTCATTAGAAACCATGAGAAGCAATTACCAAAACCACTAGTTATGAAGATGGCAATAACAGAAACTTGCTAATAACAAATTATGTTTTCCTTGCTTATAAGAAAAATGAAGCATTGTTGATGTAGTGAACCTTTGTTGTATACTTACATTAATAATAATGCAATGAGAGGAAGATTAGTCAAGCTAGGTTTTATATAAATTATTGTGATTTAGAAAGATATTGATATAGAATAAAAATATTGTAATATACAATCTGTTCTTTTATTTTTTCTTAACTCTAAACTCTGGTGATGCATTATTAAAAACAAATTGTATACAGAGTATTTTAACGAAATATGAACATCTTTATTTGTAAAAATATCAGAAATTTTGTGTTCCATACCAGCTTAATGTTTCGTAAGTTTTTGTAAATAAAACAACACTCTGTATATTTTGATGTTTACTTACTCCTGGCTTATTACTGATTAAAAAAATTTAGTAATATAACGGTTTAATCCTGACTGTTTTAGCGTAACTCAATTGTTTGGTACAAAATTTTCTCAAACTTATCGACTGCACCTGGTATTCAGCTTTAAAGTACTTTACGTGCACAAAATTAATCTTTGATTTTTTTTGTTTAAAAATCATTATTGGAGTTTCTATTGTTTTCTGTTATACAAATTGATCAAGAAACACTTATCGTTCTTTCTCTAACCTTCAGTTTTTCTAATGTACATACAGGGTGCCTGTTTTACCTGACACTTTAAGTTTCGAAACCTTGATCAAGTTTTCATTACTATTTAGTAAACTATGATGACAGTTCTAGTTGGGCAGCTGTGTTAACTTGCCCGATTATGCTTTATGCATATTGGATTTAAAGCAAATCTAGCACTTCATACTTACTGGTATCAACATCGTTAAGTTCTCTCCTTAAGTTCAACTGTACACAGAAGCAGAAATGTGGATAATGATGCATAGAAAACACAGAGACAACAAAGCAGCAAAGCAATCTAAAAACTTTTCGAACTCAGTTTGTCTAGAAGAACGACGACATTTTATGTAAAATAAATTCCTAATCTGAGTACGTCTATGTAAGCTTATTGCAGAACTTGTAGAAAATGAATTTTAAAATGAATAGACTCATGAATAACTCAATGGTTTATTGTTTCAATTTCAAGATGATGTGCACTGTTATCAACCTCAATGCCCAATTGTAATAGCAATTGGTTATTCGCTCTGTATCTTTTAAGTATATAAACCATAACCAGAAGCATTAATATGTTTTAGGAGAAGCTGCATAATTGGTCAACAAAAATCTTTTTTAACAATAAGAAATGATTAATATAAGTAAAAAACCCATTTTTATTAGTTTTTGTTTTAATAACATTTTTTTTCTTAACAGTAAATACTAAAAAATTAAAAATAAAAAAGTCGACCTTGGCTTAATATTGGTTCCTATTTGCAATAGTAAGTCCTTAAAATTCTTATTTCTATTTATATTTACACTTAGCAAATTTTAATATCAATTTAGTTTAGTAAGACGAATAACCTTTACTAAAGCCACCTCCAGCGCTTACTCCCCCACTAAAACCATTCAGCAGACCATTTACAGCACCCAATGTTGAAACAGGAATCTACATTTTCAAAGAAATGTTATGATATGATTCGTTGTTGATGTTGATATATACTTACATTGAAAATACTATCGAATAGTCCTCCGCCACCGCCACCGCCTCCAGCACTGAATGAAAATCCGCCGGCTCCACCGCCTCCACCACCACCTCCTCCATAACCGCCTCCTCCATAACCACCGCCTCCATATCCTCCTCCTCCAAATCCTCCCCATCCTGCGTCATAGCCACCTCCACCGCCTCCAGATGTAGCCACACTAAAATTGAAGAAACAATATTATCGTCCGTATTAACGTGTAATATTTAATTTTAGGAAGAGAAGAATTTCTAAATTTTAGATTGTGCATAAAGTCAGAAGAAGACTAAACATATTTTGCCACTCACTTGTGGTAAACAACTGTTTTATGTGGACGTTCTCGATATCGATACCTGTGCTTTACTGAGACTCTTTCAATAGGAACAGTTTCTACATGGTGCTCAACGACTTTTTGAACGACAGGAGCAGTCTCTACGTGATGTTCGACATGAACGGCAGCAGCTGCGTGTTTTTGTGCGGGAACTTCCTCCTGGCTGATTTCCTTTTCTACGATGGTAGGTGCAGCAGGAACTTTGATTGTCTTCTCTACATATGTGGGAACCCTAATAGTTTTTTCTACGTATGTTGGCACTTGTACGGTCTTTTCGACGTAATTTGGAATTACAGTTTTTTCAATTACAATTTTCTTGGCTGCAACTGGGGGTGGACTTTCAACTTCTACATCAATTACTTTCTCAGCTATCACTTGAGGAGCTTCATGATGATGATGATGGACAACGTGCTTTTCGACAGTTTTGGTATAACCAGAACCACCTCCGCCGCCACCTCCTCCTAGAGATGCAGAAAAACTAAGGCCACCTCCTAGTCCTCCACCTCCTCCCCCTCCTCCGCTTACGGTTTTTGAGACAACTGCAAAATAAATCAAAAGTTAAAAGCTACTTTTATGAGAAAAGAATGTAACGTATATTTATGTAGAATGATTTTAAAGAAACTTGGAAAATTTCTGTTATTTAATGGAATTTGTCAATCAATATAAGCTTGTTGGCGTAAGTCTTTTAGCACACCACTCAATCAGAACTGACCTGCCCTACTCGTTCGATCAAGATACTTGCTTTAATTTGTATATGACATTTTGCGAAGATGCAGTCGTCGTAAAAGCTTTGTTTGTAAATAATTGATTGATTTACCCTGTGTATTTCCAGTGTGACATTCTTCAAAAATTCAATTGAAAGCGCTCCTAAAAAACATCTATGAGATGGAATTCAACCACGACAGTATGATTATTAGCTCTTCAATGCAATGTACAGATTGTGGTTATATAAGATGTAACTCGATACGAGACTAATCATGAGAATCCGTCTAGAGATATATCAATGCCGAGGCTTGCAAGGTCTTTGTAAGGTAAATAGTCTTTTTTAATCAGTTTCTTTCAAATTTCCTCTTCGATATTTTTAAAAAAGTGCAAGAAATAATTTTGACGTAAAATAAACCGAACTATACTAGATATCCTTCCGTTGGGAATAGCTACTATTACCGGAGAATTATAAGCTTTTTAATGCAAGACTCCTCTTTACTTCTGCAAATTTATCTTCTTGGTTGTTTGTTTAATGAAACCTAAATTATTTAAATTTCGAACATTGTATCTACTAGCTACAAAACTGGTCATACCTATAACATCTCTTTTTATTGGTGATATACAAACATTCAAAGTTTAAAACCCTACAGTGCAGCCTATAAAAGATTTATTTATATATTGTATTATTCTCTTAACCGATTAAAGGCCATCAGGAGACTAGACTGGGGCATCATAATTTTATGCTTTTATTGACACTATAAAAAAATCGTTGTTAAAAAAACATGTAATTGCCATGATTTGTTTGAAATGCACAGGTCTTATTAAATATAATTTACGTAAATTGTTAATTTTCTCAGACAGAATGTGCATATTCAAATAAAAAATAAATGACCTTGCACAACATTAATGCTAAACTGGAAAGAGACCTTGTTTTTTAAAAACAGCTTTGGATGAATTACATTATCATTTTGTTTTAAACCAGTTTGGCTATTTTTGTTCAGGAATGTCAATAATAATTATTATTCTTCTTCATAAATATCTTAATTCTTTATCCTTTAAAATAACATAACAAATAAATGTGAGTAAACAAAAGGATTTTAAATAAAATCGCACTTTGACAGATCTGCTGGAAATCTAAATCATCAAAGAATATTATTTAAAAAAAATAAAAATTATAAATATAAAGAAATTGTGTGATAACTAATAAAATAATTTTATGTTAGTGCTAAAATTACACATTTATTTAAATATCTTACTTCATTGAGTAAACACTTCTCAATAATAACTGAAAGACGTGAACACTTTATTAGAAAATTGCTATATTGCAACATATCTACAAGGTAATCTACCAACAATATGAAGTTTTCAATATATCACATAGTACTTATTATTTACTAATTGTTATTACATTAAAAAATAAAAAGATATTTTCCTTAGTAATAGGTTTGAGTCAATAGACAATGTGGTGGAATTACCTATAGGTTTTATTATCACAATTGGAAAAAATCCATTAAATAATTAATTGTTCCTATAATCACTTCCCTTAGTGTCAGTAAATTAGAAAGATTGGTTAAGAGAAAATTAATTTTTAATAGAAAAGTAATTTTAAAGTAATTACGATTTTAATTTTTTATTATAAGTTCCAAATTGCTACTTCTATACTCGAGTTAGCTATTGTTATCAGATTTTCTACTGTTTAAAGTTCGAATTTTCTCAAGTTGGCAGTTTTACAGAAATGCAAGTAAAGAAAAAGAATTGTCAAACGTATTACCTGAATGAGATACACCTGCTGCACCTCCGGCTGCCCCGATACCGCCTCCACCGATTCCAAACCCTCCTCCGCCTGCTCCAAATCCCCCACCTCCACCACCACCTGCTGCTGCAAAACCTCCGCCACCACCACCTCCTCCTCCTCCTCCTCCTCCTCCTCCTCCAAATGCAAAGGCTCCTCCTCCTCCACCTCCGCCGGCAATCTGAAACATTATTGTTGTTTGATTTGTTCTCCAAATGCAATTCACTCATATACTTCTTAATTTTATAAAAATAATTTTGAAAATTTCATTGATATTTAGGTCACGAAACTATCAAGAGATCAAAAGCTAATCCCCGTCAGTTATCTCTATCATTTGTCTTCCATCAGAGGTTTGTAGATTTGACTTACTTATCAATGAATACGGTTTGGATTCTATAGGCTACGCAGATTGGGTTTACTTTTGATCATTTGTTATCTTAAAAAGTTCTGAATAGAACAATTCATGTTTTCGAAAGAAGGCCAAAAGACAAAAATAGAATTTTTTGAAGACAAAAACCTCTTTACCAAAAAGACACGATAACGGGACGCAAACAAAATAAAGGCAGAAAGAAACTGTTTAAATATATTATGTTTGGTAAGAAGAAAAGAATGAGTCGCTCAGAAAAAAAGCATAAGGACAATGGTCTTGGCTTTCTCAGATATTCCTTGGAAAAAAGACAGCAGTTGTTTAACTCTTTTTGTAAACAGCTCAAAAAATGAATGTTCCAATATTTGACCTTGACCAGATCGCAAATATGAATCAATCTCAATGTACACTTGGTCTATTCTACTGTACCTCTAAGACATAAATATGACGTGTGTGGTCACTTGACGTATATGAGTGTCATTCAACATGTTAGAATGACTTATTAAAACCTTAAATGTGCGTCATCGGAAGCGAAAGTGTTAAACAATTAATTCACCAAGAGATTAAAAAGTGTCACTGGCTTAATATCAACCTCAACCTAGCATTTTTGAAATATCCCGTCTAAATAATATTTCAACGACCACATCTATGAAAACCTTCTGCTTCATTGGGCTTTGATGCAAAGATGGCGGGGAAGCAATTTTTAGTTTTCATCAATCAATCAGGCAAAATTAAGTAGCTGGATTTAGAACAGAAACCAGCAAAAGAAAACAAAATACCCCGAGTGGGTGTTAAATTGTCAACAATGAACATACCCTAACCAAGTATTAAAGAAGATTTGAAGAAAATCAATAGTTCAAAATTTTGTTTTCTTTTAGAGAAGAATTTTTTCATTTTCTCTCTCTCTCTCTCTCTCTCTCTTTCTCTTGTTTTTGTCTTTTCTTTCTGTTTCTACCTGTCTCTTATCAATTATTAACTTGTACTTGTTGTTATGACGTGGTTTGTCGAGTGATTTCATTTATGCATGTCATTCACATTAGGAAAAGTACACATTAATACAAAAATGACTAAATTTGGAAATTCTTAAAGTACTACATTTAACCTCGAATTAATTTACTTACTGCTCTTAAATAATAGATAAGGTGACATTTATGTTACCAAAGTTTTATTATGCTATGTCAAAAACTAGTGTTCCAGGCAATATAGTTTAGGAGTGCTCTAGGGATGAGTTTTTGGACCTTTATTTTCTATATTATATACAATATTACAACGATTTCAATTCTAATTCTGATGAGACTATGGAATTTGCATGTAAAACTAGAAATTATTAAAAAAAAATAAAAAGAATTAACATACGTAATGTGTTGAAAATAGAAATAATAAACTATGAATATAAATGGCATACAAATTAGATCTTGATAATAAAATTACATATTCATTAATATAGTAACCGACGGTTATTAAAAATAAAAATGTCTAACCAAAAGTCATATGAAAAAGTTGTTTTCTTTCTTAAATAAGAGCAACTTTAATTATAATAGACCTTGGTCTTTTGTCTTATCAAGAGAACTTTTGGTTTTATATTTATGTAAATTCTAAAACACTAAAACGAACTTCGCAGTTTAAATTTATTAACAGAAAATTAAGTATCACTGAATAAATAAGTGAATTTATAAGATTTCAGAAAGTTCTAAATTTTAAATCATTTACCATTATATATACCTATAACTGTTAAGAGCGCAAATAATACTTACAGGGCCAGCTTTAGTGACAGAGCTCAAGGCAAACAATAGGAACAGTCCTTTAATCATCTGCAAATCAGAAAGATGCATTTATAATTAATTGTTATTAAGGCAACAAACAAATAAGTAAAAATAATATTTAAATTTAAAAAAACACTTAAACTATACGATTAAAAAAACTGTTTAAATTTAAAAAACTCTTAATTATGACAAAAAGTTGCTTTATCACTGCTTTAATTAATGCATATGTAAATATTTACATAGCTAATTTGGGAAAACATTAATATATCAAGGAAAATTACTGTGTTAAGTGGGGAAATTCTCACAGGATCAAAACAAAAATACAATAAAAAAATTTTTTACGTGCCTATAAATATTTAAAGGAGATGCTAAAAACTTGTTTGCAATGAGAGATATTTTATTGCTGCTGCTACTACACTCCAGAGAATTGACGTCAATGCGTTTTTTAAACGAGTTTTTCTAGAGTAGAAGAGATATGTAACTGTCTGAAAAGCGAGTTGAAGATTTTTAAATTAACTACACGAGATTAATTAATATTACATAATTTAAAACAAAAAAGTTGCATTTTCAATTTAGATATTTGTTACAATTGGTGTACCTTGACATAAAAATGAAGAATTATAGGAAAAAACCGCTCCTAATTATGAATGCCAAATTTTTTAGAAATCTTAATATCCCTTCTTAATTTTAATTACTTAGAAAGATATCTAATGAATCTAAATAAACATTTACTGACATGAGTGTTAGTCTTAGTTTTGTAATAATTCTTGCGTCATACTAAACCTAATTGTTAATTATAATCTTCTTAATAATACCTTCTAAATTTATTCTGAGATAATACAACTATTTGTTGAACTTATTGGATTATATAGAACTGACCATGAAATATCAAGTGTCAAACCTGTAATTTTGTATTTTAAATGCTCCACACACGAAGACATGTTTTGATTTCAAATTGTTTAATTACATTAAATTAAAATTAAAGACTAAAGTTTAAATTCCTTTGCTACTACGTCTTACAAATAATATTATTAATACAAAAATTAATTCTGATAAAATAATAATTAGAATAAAATAAAAACATTTAAAAATTATATTTACAATAAATTTCATTTTTAAGCCTTGTCAACAATTTTTTTCATAATATAAGATGAAAAACAGAATTTACCAAAAATAAACTAACAATGAGACCGATCCATTCAAAAAATATCATGCCCTTACCTTATAAGTAAATATTCTTTCAAAGGACGTCCAACTTCACAAGATCTTACTTGCTATACTGGCACCTAAAATATTCCAAAGCTTATTATATAGTACAACTTGTTCAGGTGAACTTGGGAAAATAATTCTGCTTCAGGCATAAAACCCTCAAGGTCAAAAATGATGTGAGTTCAACGTGATTTTTAATTGTTTTAATGGAGTACTTAATTAGATTGCATAGTTTCACCCTTAACCTCGCATTGAAATCACCATCATTGTTATCTTTAGAGAATTATTTAGTTAGAGTAGATAAGCATTTTCCTTATGAATTTTTAACGAATTTTATCCATTGAAAACTTTAGAAATTATTTTCTTAATTTATAACAAAAAATTCTTAATATTGGGCTAGTATACGTAAGTTCAACATCTTAGCATGAATTAGCCAATTAGGAAAATTTTGTTTTAATAATTACAATATAAATAAAAAATATAACTGTTAGTTAATACAAACAAAAGGATATAATAAGGATCTTCAGAAACATTAACACACTGCATTATAATCAATTCAAACAATAGCTTTGGTCATTTTATTATTCACAATACGTTAGAGCAATTCATAGAAAAAATTTTTGTTCCATACTCATCAGAAAATATAGAACCTTACTAAAAGTATCCATCCTGTTTGCTACAATAACTGTTTTCTCTTATTCTTTTTTCTTTCTTATTTAAAGAATCTACTATATCTACTGCATTGTTTTTTGTTTCATAGATTTTATGTCTTCTACTGTTTTCAGACTATCGAGATCTACTACTACTACTTGCATATTGTATTTTTTATTAGATTAACTGTCGAACCTGTGGATGTTATAAGTAGCTTGGTCTCCTTCACTTCCCGTCAATAATTTATTCATTGTTTACCAAAAGCTTGCAAATTTTAACCATAGAAGTTATTTATGTAATAATTGAATAAAGCTCTACGTAAATAGAAATTTGAAAAATAACCCAGACGATTTTTCTCAATGAAATGAGTTTCTAATTTTTCAAAATCCATCATGTTGTGGCCATAAATCTTGTCCCGATAAAATTTATTAAGGTAGCTCAAAGTTAACTGGTAAGTTGGTTTTGCGCAGCTTGCAATTTTTCCGGTTTGCTTTACGCAGATGGAAATTCTGAGAATAAATTGAAAAGCAAAACAAACTAACCATTCTGCCTGAATATGACGAATTTAATAATAATTATAATAATAATAATAATTTTATCTCTTAACAATTGATTACATTCTGTTATAAGAACAATTTTTAAATAAAAAAATACTTGACAAAGTGATGGCAACCGGAGGCAAACAGTGGGTTTGAAAAAAAGAAAATGAAAGAAATAGACGAAATAAGGTTAATTTCAACGCAATCAAAGCAGCATAATACAAGTCCAAATCTAAATTTATATTATTGTAAAGTTTACACATTTTGATTACTGGAGGAGTCAAGTGTCGATTCATATTAGCTGTATATGCAAAGATAATACTTAACCTACTTCTAATATCAGATACTCTAGAATTTATAGTTTGAAGAACTTAAAAAGCACCATAACAATGGTTTGTCACTTTTTTGCACTTTTTTAATTTTTAAGTTAAGATATAAACTCAAGAATAAATTCCAAATTATAGCTCCATACTCCACATAATTTTGATCTAACAAAAGAAATGAATAATAATCCGAGTGTCTTAATATTTTCAAAATGTTAGGCATTTCTTATAGTAAAACCCAGCTGCTTTAGTACTGAATTCACTACATTGTCTATGTGACAATCAAAACACTGCGAAGGGGTAAAAGTGGTACTTAATTCTTTGGGAATACAAGTGCACTCTAAGTTTATTAGATTAGCATTGTGCTTGTTGCATAATATATACTAGAATTTACTTATACTAAAAAATGTAATTGATTATTATTTTACCATTGGTAGACCCTGTCTAAATAGTCCTGCAAGCGCTTACAATTATCGTAACGGGTAATTTAGTCAGCCGAGAAAGGTAATTTACAAGATCATTTAACCGAGTTACCAGTATGTTTACAAATATCGTAAATAAAACAGAACCCAGAACACTGCCCTGTGATACTATTGATGTTGGTCTAAAGTTACATGGATTGAAATCATTACGTGAGACCCACATTAAATAAACAAGATGATAAAAGGTGAATCGTTTATCTGCAAAACTGTGTTAGCTAAGTTTTGGAAAAGTGCTCATCAAAAAAAATAGGTCTGTAGTTTCTTATATCATCTCTACTTACTTTCTTAAAGATGGGACTAACTTTAGCTCTTTTAGCCGTCTTCACTACGATAAAAACATCACCAGTAGTTTCTTTTTTCTGAAAACATTGTAATTGTTATGAATAAATTCACTATTTAGTACATTACTTTGCAGCCACGACTCATTAATTATTATCACCTGATAATTTGAAACTAAAAAATTTAAATAAAAAAATACATTTTTCAACACGACGACGCACCAGCGTAGTCGTCACGTTACAAACTATCTTAATAATGCGTATTATTCTTTTGTTTTGTTCAAAACACAAAAAAGTATATAAATTTACATGTACGTATGCATAATTCAAATGTTACTTGCAACTACTGTTGCTAAGCACAGCTCTCTTTACTAAATGTGGTTATTTAAATTAACAAAACTGGCGTTTTTATAAAATAACGCTTAAACCACCGCAGATAGACCCAAAGACCATTAAATAAAAATGAAAGAAAATTAAATTTTAAGTCTGATTATGCAAAAATTTTCATATTCTTCTATTTAAAAATATTAAGTTATCCATGATTGAGAATCTTTATCTTCAATGATCCATAATGGGACCATAGTAATCTTTAACAAAGTCATTTGTAACAAAATTGATGTAACCGCCCATACTTGACACGATGACCAAACCGTATCTTCGTACCCTATTTAGTTCCAGAGATATTTCAAAATTTCTAAAACAATGTAAAACTAAATTTCTTCAAAAAATATTAAATATCTCGAAAACGGCGCAATTTAGACCAAACATATGGTCAATAAAGATGAATCTAAATGTAATAAGAAATCCAAAAATGAAGTAATATACAGGGTGTTTTGTTTGAAAAAATAAAGAAAGATACTGCCACAAACAAGTGAACACCCTGTATAATTCAAAATATTTTTAGGTTATGCTTCCAGAGGCACTATGTCGCTCTCTGCTTTTAATTTCTTTCTATCTGCTAACATAAAGCTGTCATCTTACTAGAGCGGAATCTTAGACCACCCTGTATATATAAGACCCTTATTGGTTCACAGATACTTACAATCTAGATTAGGTTTGACTTCTCGAATTATTCATTAAAGAGTTTGTTACATAATATAACTCTTTTGAAGGTAGATTTTCATCACACATTTCAATGATACCATCAATATCTATGTTTCTATTCCTGCTGTATTGGTTCATATTCCATATCATCTTTATTGGTTATTAAAGTTTCGACCTTATTTATGTTTTTGGTATTACAGTCAACGTTAGCCCTTACATCAGAAATATCCTTTTCCAAATTACTTAAACGTTTATTCCTAAGGTTTACAGTAAAGTTTAAAGATTGAATTCGCTGATCAAAAACAATTACAGTGTAGTTGTAATTGTGTCACTGAAGATGATCACATAGTGGGTGAAATATAATATTTGAAATAAATAATTAAAAAAAAACTCCGTAGAAAGTATTTAGTTACATTTTATTTTGCATTTGTATTTGCATTTTTAAAACCTTGCATTTTCGAAAACACTCTCATCAGCCTCTACACACGCTATGTAAGTAGCAGCATAACTTTTCTAGAACCAATCTTACCAATAATTTTTAATTCTTTTTTTATTCATTTTTTCAGTATGATGTTTCTTGGTTAAAGCTAAACATTTCATTTTTGCATTAAAAGATTCTCCTGTTAGGTTTAACCCTGTATACTTTTAATAAATATTAATAAGTCACATATTGAACTCTACTAGTGCAAAAGTTATTTTTTAAATTTTCAAAGTAATTTTTAATCAAAAAGAGAAAACTGCTGAATTTGAGAAAGATCAAAATACTTCCCTAAATTTTCTGTTTTATTTCTGATCTTACAAAATCTTTAATTTGTTTTCTTTTCCTTCCTTTCTTGCTATCTAGTCGTTTCTTTTGTTTTCTTCCATCCTCTTCGTTTTGTCTTTTATACTTTTTTCTTGAAATTAATACCTACCTGTGTTATACCTTTTCAGTCTTCTCTTTTTCTCATTCCTTTTCTCTGCTTTTTATTTCGGTTTGCTTTTGCTTTATTAGTTTTCTGTGTTTCTCGTTTCACTATTTTCTATAAAGGAATAGGAAGGTACATCTTCTTCGTCTTGCTCTGGCTCTACAGCTTTTTGTGAGTTTTGGCTTCCTCTACAATCTTACACCCAGTACCTCTGCTCACGGTAGCCCTCTTCTAGTTTCTGATTTCTATAGTCGCCAGATCTTCCTCAACACCTGTTAACCATCTTTTTCTAGGTCTTCCTCTAAGTATTGTTTTGATGAGTTTCCATTATGTGATGGTTTCCGTGTTTCTCTGGTCACTCATTCTGTGTACATGACCTAGCCACCTTATTCTTTGAGATTTAATAAATTTAACAATATCAGCACTCCCAATCATTTGGTCAAGTTCATGGTTCATTAGTATTCTGTATGTTCCATTTTGCTCCGAATATTTTCCTTAGCATTTTTCTTTTAACTTGTCTAGGGTCATCTTTATCCTTTCTGACTAACGTCTACGTTTCGCATCCGTAAATAACTACGGGTCTTATCAGAGATCTATACAGTCGCTATTTGCTTTTATGATTCAGGATTTTAGAACAACTTAATAGATTTTCCTATTCTTGTTCGGATTTCAGAGGTAATAGTGTTGCTTTTGTTGATCATAGCTCCAAGATAGCTGAAGTCCGTAACTTTGTCAAAGTTGTAAGCCGCCACCTGCAAAGCGTCTCTGTTCATGTTTATTGATCTTGTTGTTTGTACCTACTTTGTTTTGTCTTGATTGATTGATAGCCCTACTCTTTTTGCTTCTTCTTCTAGGGTGGTAAATATTTCCCTTACTGTACTGTCGTTCGGTTCTGTTATAACGATATTATCAGCGTAGGCGCTTATTTGATTGCTTTTGGTTATAATGTTTCTCGTTACTTTGGTTTTTGACATGACCGTGTGTAGTAATAAGTTAAATAAGAGTACAGACAGAGCATCTTCCTGCCTCATGCCACTGTTAATATTAAAGCTGTCCGATTTCATATTCTGTATCACTACGGCTGATTTAGAGTCTAGTAGGGTGAGTTGTGCTAACTTGCCCAATTTATTGGGTATTCCCAGCAAGATTAGGCTTTGGAATAGTGTATTTCTAGTAACCGAGTCGAATGTCTACTTGAACTCTACAAATAGGTTATGTATGTCTATATTGCACTAATCTCTAATATGTATTTCATCATATGCAGATGGTTCATTGTTAATCGATTTGCTCTGAACCCACACTGATAATCATCAAATATTTCCTCGGTATATGGGTTTAATCTTCTGTATAACAAACAGGAGAATATTTTGTATGTTACGTTTAATAACGTAATTCCTCTGTAGTTTGTGCAGTCCATTTTATCCCCCTTTTTATAATTGGATGTATAAATCTGCAGCTCTATTTCTCTGGAATTCTTTCTTTGTCCCATACTAGACAGATTAGGCTATATATTGTGTTCCATAGTGTCAGTCCTTCATATTTTAGTAACTCGACCGTTATTGTATCGCAGTCGGGTGCCTTATTGTTTTTAAGAGATTTTATGATATCTGTTAGATATTTCGGGCTCGGCTGTTGAGTATTCTGCATAATTCTTGATTCAGTATGTAACTAAAATATTCCTTCCATCTCATAAGTATCTCGGCTTCCCCCGTAATTAGGTTTCCTTCCTTGTCCCTACATTCTTGTTGTCTTGGTTTGAATTCCCCATCTGCAATCTTACATTTCAATAGAATTTCTGTACTGTCTATTATTGGCATTTCTCTCTATCTCCTCAATTTTTTCGTTACAGTGTTCTCTCTTTTTCCTTCTGCATACTTCAGTGGCGAATTTTTTTTGTTACTATACTCCTCCCTATTGTTCCTTGTTTCTTGCTGTAGTCATTTGTTTCTTGGTTCGTCTTTTTCTTTTATTGCCTGTCTACATACCTCATCGAACCAGTCCGAGGTGCGCCTTCTCTTTACTTCTCCCATATCCTCTGCTGCTTTCAGATTGGTAGCTTTGATATGACTCCATTCAATCTCTACATCATTCCTAGCTTCATTTCTACTCAGTTTCCTCTTTATTATTTCTTAATATCTAATTAAATTCTGATTGCTTCTTAGCTTATCTATGTCCCACTTCTTTGGCCTATATCCTTTGTGTTTTTGGACATTACTAATTTTTTGTCTTATGGAAGCTACCACCAAGGAGTGGTCCGCGTTGCAGTTAATTCCTAGGTATGTGCGAACGTTTTGTATTGCTGTAGTCTACCTTTTAGACACCACCACACGATCTATCTAGTTGCACTCTTGGTTTCCTAGTATTCTCGAGGTGCCTTAATGGATTTTTTTGCGGTTGAAGCAGGTGCTACTTATCATCATGTTCTGCATTTTGGCTAATTGACATAACCTTTCTCTGTTGGGGCTTGTTGATTCACGGAGGCTATAACGTCCAGAGGCATCCCTGTACGGAACCTCCAATCCGATTCTGGCATTAAAATCGTATCGTAAAATCGTTCCGTGTTATTTTTTCGCATTTTCATATTAACGTGTTATAGAATGAGTCAGGGTCTTCTTTGTCTGCATCCTCAAGAAGGATATATTAGTGAACTTGCCTTTCAGTCGTATTTTACACATTATGTCAATTACAGGCTCGAAACTGAGTTACTAAACATCTAGTTTTCCTGTATAAAATAAAGCCGGTACCATAAAGGCCCTGCCTCACATCACCGCTATAAAATAGCGAGTAGGAGCATTTGCGAGTTTCGCCGCTTCTTTTCTATCTAATCTCTTGCAGCGCGGTGATGTCCATCTTGTATGAGTCTAATTTCTCGGCTATTTTTTGCACCCTTCTAGGTCTCAGCATTGTTTGTACCTTCCACGTACTTATTTGTAATTCCATTCTCTTATCCTTTGTTCCTCGCTCGTGTCGTCTCCGTAAGTTCCGTCCGGCATAATTTTGTTGGGGTTCCGTCACAATAAGTTTTTTTACTTGAGTAGGTTGTTGACTTTCTGCAAAACCCCCAACCTGAAGGACCGGGTACTCTTCTGTTGGGATTGCCATACCTTAACCTGTTTTGGTTCGTGGGTGGTTCGAGGACCGGGTAAGGCTTCCCCCTATTCACTACCTGGGGACGCGTCCGATGGGAGACAGGCAACTCTACCCGGATAGGAAGGTACTACTAGTACTGCAAATCTTTTGCCTTTTTTTTGTCTTGTTTTATATTTTTAACTTATTCTTTTCTTTTCTTTTCCTTACCTGTCTGACTTGTCTCCAACATACACTTTGTTTTCAAGCCTCTTTTAACATATTTTTCTATTCTTTTATTATTATTAATTAATTAAATTAAGTATTCGATAAAAATCGAGTCGAAGAAACTTTTATTACATTAGTCACAACTGAAATAGATAGATGCATATTGGGGTAGAAAGGTTTATAATTCCGATCAAAATGGATTTAAGTTAGAGTTACGTTCTGGATGAAAAGTTCAATATGAAGAAGTAAAAATCCCTGCCCCTATTCTTATTATTTCTTTCACTGAAAGGATAAACCAGAGAATTTTGACCATGAGTATCAATAAATTTGTTTAAAGCCGAAAATGTTTTTTATTGGCTTTGAAATCAGGAAAACTAACATTTAGCCAATCCAAGACTGCGCTATTGACTGTCAAAAGATACAGTAAGATATTTAATTAATTTCTTAAAACGTGATTTACAACCTTAAACATTTCGGGGGAATTAATGGTTCTAAGATCACTGAGGTGGTTTTTAACAGTTAATTTCTTATTTCAAAGTTTGACTGATTATTAGTATTTTTCACTTTTTTTTAAGAAATTTGTATGGGATAAGTCAGTCTTCAGTTTCCAAAATTGTAGAAAAGGTTTATGAAGCGTTGGCTTCTCGTTGTCAACAATTTATTTCAACACCTCATGGCCAAGAAATTGTAGCAACAAAAACACAATTTTTTGATATATTTGGCTTTCCCAGAATCGTTGAGTGCATCAAAATAAAGAACCCCGGTAGAGAGCAATAGCAGCTATATTGTAACAGTAAGGGCTGGTACTCCTTAAATATACAGGTTGTAAATTCTAATTAACAATGTTTAGTGCAGTGATGTACGTAGGTTTCTTTTCTTTTAGGTAGTATGCGATGCTAACTGTACTATAAGGAATATTGTGGCTCGATGGAGAGGCAGCGTACATGGTGCTCGGATATGAGACAAATCAGAATTAAAATACTGTTCAGAGATGATGCCTATGCCTATGTAAGCCGTATTACTTGACACCGCTTCTCCATCCAGTCACTCCCTCTGAGGTCCGACATAACAGAGTTCATTGTTCAACAAGAGCCAGCATGTAGCGGACTTTTAGACAATGAAAGGGAATGTTTAGATCTTTTCAGAATGGTTCGTACATTTTTCTGCCCACAGCAAAACCAGCTATAGTTGCTATGGCAGTTTTATACAGTATTAAAAAGAGAAGAAAAGGAAATAGTAACTAAAATAAGTAAATAAATACAAGCAAATGTAAGGATTCTGGTACGGGTTCATTTTCTTTTTCAACAACTCGAGGAAGGAGCACTTCATTCTCTGGAGACGAATCTCGGGAAGATCGAATACAACATTACTTGAAGGAAAAAGGAGACAAATTTATAAAGAATTATTTGAAAATAATTTAGTTGCATCCATTTAACAACTTTTGTTCATTGCATAACAAAAAAAGTGAGTATATGTACCTACTTGTTATCCACTGCGATGGGATCTTCTACGGCTTTACCGTCAGATGGTAATACTATTGCCTGACAGCACCATAAATGGAAATAAAGTTGATTTCTCTAAAAGTTACAATACTTGTTGTTGATTTAACTTTCAATGAAATCGCTAGTTGAACTTTTTTATTTTTTACATTTGATTTTAACTTAAACAACTTGAAATATACCTTATCTCGTTTCTATAATTCCAGTCCATTTCAAATGTTTAGGGTTTTAGTTGCATGCACTGCTATACCCCAAACTTATTTATGTTAGTATCACTATTTCTAGTTACACATTTCTCACTAGAAAATCTTCTGTCAAACGAATGTCATATGTCAAAATAGGGTTAAAATGCAGTAAGTTCGCTTTTGTGTTCAAATCATCTTGATTATAATTAACATTGAAGTAATAAACACAAAAAATAAATTTTCATTCCAAATAATAAACAAACAACAAAAAGTAACTCTACGAAATGCAAACATTTACCTATTCTGAATGACAATCTAACCTCTGATTTTAAATAAAAACATTAATAACAATACTGTCAACATATCTCAATGAAAAACTCCAGTGTTTAGAAGGTTTTGTTACCAACACAACAAAAATCTAACAGGAATTATAGAAATGAGATAAACTGTATACAGCGTTCACGATGTTTCTGGGTCGTATATGGCTGTAGAAGAATGACAGTTTGGGTATTGAAAACTGGGTTGTTTATCATTTAATTCGGCTTGTAAAATTTTATTGACGCTTAATCTGCTTTAAGGTTATGATTTTATTTGTAACTCTTTAAATATAAAAAAAAACTTGATTTCTTTTTAACAAAACAAAACTAATCGGCACTAAACGTTTATGTAAAATTTTTGATCGTGCAACAGCGCCAAATGCAGCCGCAGGCACAATTTTTTTTAAAAAAAGGAAACACTTTGTAACGGTCTTTTGTCGTTATCATCCCGTCACATGGTAAATCTCACGGTAGATCATCATCCTTTCTTGTGAGACACCGTGTATATTATTTTTTTGTTAATTAAATCCTTGCTTAAAAACTTAGAGTGACCCCTTCATGTTAATAAGGATTATAAACTTTTATTAAAACCCATTGTAATTTAAATCTTTGTTCGGCCTGTAACGTGAAAATTTTTTTAAACAATCTAATTTTCATGATAAGTGTACTATTCGGATTTAAATTGAAGATTTTTTTGATCATGTTTTCCAGGTGTATTTCACCTTCAGCAAGCAAATTTCGATCGAAAACTGCTTCCTTCGTCACTGTGGTAAGATTTATTTAATAACTTCAATGCTTATCCGAATGTTGCTTTAATTGTTTAACTTTTTTTACTTAAATTTCATCGTACACCGAAAAGATTTCAAATTCGTTTTTTTAGAAAATTTAATTCTTGTAATTTCAGATTAATACAAATAATTATTTTTGTTATATTGGAAATTTTCTTTGGCATTCCTTATGTGTTTGAATTTTTTTCTTAGCGCTTGAACAATTTGTGATTGTTTGCCCGGTGTACTTTAAGATAACATTTGTTAATTTTATCTTGTTAGCTTGGACTTATTTTTGTCAATTTTTAGGAGTATTTCCTTATTTTTAAACGCTTTAAAATTTGTTTATTCATTTAACAATTTTTGTCATTACTATCTAAAATTCAAAAACTCAATCAAATAAGTGAAGATCCTTATATTTAATTTTTTAATCGTAATCTGTTGTTAAAGGTTATAATAATTTTCTATTGCTAATTGGTTTAGCTTCAGGAGTAAAATTTTTATGTGCATGGAAACTTTTAATTTTGGTTCTATTGAAATTGTCAATTTTAGCTTCTTTTCTAAAATAACAATTAAATTTTTGGTTTCAAACTTTTTTATTGTGGTTACTCTGATCGTATTTGTAAATACAAGTTAAACTTATTCAGAATTTCAATATACGTTAATGTTTAATTACTACCTGATGTTTTATTGTAAGTATAATCTTTGCCGTCCCGCTCCCAAATCTACCCACTTGAGTTCAGCTGGCCTAGGACCCACAGATCCTAGAAGTTTTGTTATGTTTTTAGTAATGCCAAGTTTACGTTACAACTTCCAACCGAACAAAATGAAAGCATGCCCTGTTACAACCCAGAAACATTGTGAACGGAGTATACACAAACAATAATACTTTATTTGCCATGCGCACTTCATAGCGAAGGCAGAATCTTTGTTAATGTTTGGCGGGCAGCATAGAGATGTCAGTGCAAATGCACATTAAAATTAAATTAATGCTATAGATGGCAGCACCTTTGAGCACACAATAATTACGAATATACACAAAAGAATTTATTTCAAACCGTATTTCAAGTCTACCAGTAAAGAATTGTTGCTGTACATCTGACTGTGTCTTTTTGCTCAGCTATTAACATTTACTACGTCTTACAGGATGTAACCAAGTGCAATTCGAAACCTATTCAATTGTAATTCAGTTGCCCTTGTGCGGTTTGTGCTTTACTTCTCATAAAAAATCGATATTTAGTTGAAAACAGTTAAAAATATAGGTGGTATTAAACGATGTCGTGTGTTGAATTGCAAAGACTTGACCTCAATATCTTAAATGTCTGTTATCTATACAGAACCTCTTAAACATGAATATATTTATATAAATATACAAATTCTGACTGTGCGTTTAGTTTTTTCCTACCTTCAATAATATTTAATTCACAGTTTATATAATAAGGTAGCCAGAAATGTTCATTTGCACTGTCATAAACATAACGCTCTGAAAACATTGATCTTTTAGGGCAGTGACAATTAACAGCAATCAGCTCTACTGTGCATCAATGAACTTTAAGTTAACAAGTACATTTTATAAAATTAACATCTGTTGTGGTGGGAATAGTAATAGAAACCACTAATGTTAATTCTGTTTAATGCTTTTGTTAACTTAATGTTCACTGATATTTGTAGTGAAGCTTTTTGTTACCGTTCAAAATTCCCGCTTTTAGCACGGATCTAAACCTTTCTTACAGGTACAAGCAAAATTTATTGTGTCACGTGGTGCTGTGTTTGTGCGAGCAACGCAAAGATGTCCTTATTTTTGCTTGTAAACTTGGTCTTTCCTTTTTTATTAGAGTTTCTTATCTAAACCACTTTTAATTATCTATGGTTCTAACTAAAACAGACTGAAGTTGCACGCCATCTAATACAAACAATCCGTAGCAAATGTCTTATAGCTAAATAATAAAAAAAATAAAAAACAACAACCTCCACTTGTTCTTCTCCGTACTGATTTATATTTTCGAATAACGGACTTCGTATTTAATTTTATTCGAAAATATAAATCCCGCAAGTCTACGATTCCCGGTGGTATCTTGACTTTTAAACAGAGATTCGCATTTCTTCCAGCATTTCCATTTTTTCTTCATTGTAGTGCTGGCATCAGTCGCTTTATTTTCTAAAACAGCTTTATGTTCTTTCACAAAATTTATCTTTCTAAAACAATAACATCATCTTATGATAGTTTTTTTTAAATTATTAGTATTACTTACAGATACCATTATAGAGAATAAAACTTTACAACACAAAAAAATCGCCTGACGCTAGATTACGTTTTGTTTTGTTTTGTGGCGTATCGCCACCGTTGACACAGTTGTTATTATTGTTGTCTGATTAAATGATTTTTCAATTGTTCGTACTACCGATGGTAGTATGTTTCTTTTGCCTGTTGCAATTCATTTCTTTGAAATCATTTTCTTTTGTCCTCTCAGAATTTTGCGAAACATATCCAATATCTGCATTTAAATTAAATATTTACTTGCGTTGTTATTTCACATTGTTTACTCTCTAAATTATGTATAGATTAGTAAAATATTCTAAATTCGCTGTAGCTGTTGATTGTTTATTTACAATAGTATTTAACTTAGGTTCATTAACATATTTATTGTTAATAGCATTTTCTTTTTGATTCAATTTCTATATAAAAGTTATTGTTACACAAAAATGCACCAATTTCTGTTTTTAGAGAAAGATACGTTTAGACAGTAGCAGAGTAATATCTGCTAGTTAAAAACTTTTTTGCACGACCGCCTGTAAAGTTGGCGCTTTACAATTCGTTGTCAATGTTAAAAGTTGACAATCGATGTCGTAATGAAATCATTACACGTTCCTATGAGCTTGGTCAACTTTATTTATTAATGTACCGTCAATGATTTTTCGTTATTATTTTCTTTAAAATACGGTCATGCAAAAAGCATTGTATATAACTCGAGTGTAAAAGTGTCGTTTTTGAACTCGTAGGGTTTATGGTATGAGCGACAGCGAGTACCATAAACTTCCTACTCGTTCAAAAACCTTCACTTTACACTCTTGTTATATAAATAATTATTAAGATTATAGTTACATATCTGCTAACAACAAATGTAAAAATTAATCTAAAACATTCTAAAAGTTCTGTAGAGTTAATTAGTTTTATTATAAAGTTAATACATTACAGATCTCAGCCTTTTACAACTTATACATATGTACAAATAAATTAAACACTTTCAAATCACATGCAAGTATTTAAATAGTAATACGTAAACATTACAGTCCTTTATCTAATTATAATTACATATTATTTATTACAGAACAGTTGCAGTAGAAACTAATATACATAAAGGCAAGAAAGTTAATTTAGTAGCCTTTCGCCAATTTAATATCCTTATGGTAATTCTAGTTTTGGATTATAAAACGAAATATAAACCAAATAACAAAGAATTCTTAAATATTCAAAAGAACTCTAGAACTAGATCCATCTGCTTGTACTTTGGGGCCTTGGAAATAATGAGGAGGGTATGTAGGTGTTCTCGCTGCTCTGATTTGTTGATTGGCCCGATTATTCAATCGCAATCTTCTTGTGCTTTGTAACAGCTGATTTACAGAATTTAAAGTCGCGATTGGAATCTGTAAATAAAAATTCTTTGTATTAAAATACTGTTAATAATTATTTTAAATAAAGTGCATTTTAAGTCTGTCCCATGATTCCGATCTCGGAAGTTTGGGATTTTATATTATTGAAAATACCATGGTTTCAAAACTGTTTTGAATTATCAGTGTTACACAGAATATTTTACAAAAAAGGACCTGTATGCTAGAGAAAAAATTTAAAACGCGTAGATACCTGATTAATGTGACTTTTAACTTTACATTTTTTGATATTATTCAGTAATAAAGCAGAAACTTCAGAGACCAGTGCCATGAAACACACTGTATCCTAAAAATTATTTTATTTATAGTAAACAAATATTTTATTTATGGTGGATTCAGATCTACGTTATAAAATCTTCCGAAAAATAAATTTTAAAATTTACGTACTCACTCATAGTTTTGCAGTTTTAACTTTAGGGCGTTCGTACCTCAGGATGCTATTTTCCCTTCTGTAACGTCTCTATTAAAAGTAAACTTTATTTAAAAAAGAGTTTTAAACACTATTATACTATAATAATTGTTTATAATTTTTTAAAAATGTGCATATGAGAGCTGTTTAATAATTTTCGGGATTTTTAATTATATAGCTAAATAAAAACATAGGCAACGTCTTTCAGAATGACAAATATCATTTTAACACGACTAGAGAAGATTCTATTAGGATTAGCATCGTTTGTATTATTAGTATCAATTCTATTAGCGCTTTGTATTGCCTTTGTTTTACCCTATCACTGGACCAAAGATGGTTATGTTCCAAAGAATACAAATAATCCCGAGGAATCATATTATAGAATTTGTGGCTGTGGGCAAAAAAAAATTACTACTAAAACCTTCGATTGTGTACCGCGTGTGTTCTCCGAACGTATTACAATAGATAGTACAACCAAACCAACAAATACGGTATCTGAAATAATTCAAGACTATCCTTACGTGGTGTCATTAAATGCTCCAGCATACAGTGATGACAAGAATGAAAGACGTTATGCTTGTGCTGGAATTATTCTATCAACCACTTGGATTCTTGTTGGTAAATAGTAACACTTTTCATTTATATTAGTTTTAATAACTAAGCTTCCAGGTCAAGACTGTGTCCAACATCAAGACGAACTCGGAGAACTTAGAATTCGTGTTGGAAGTAGTTACTGGTCTAAAGGTGGGACGGAATATAGCACATTAGCTGTTGCTAGATTTACTGAAAAAGGCCCTATTGCCTTAAAGGTGGATAAACCTTTTACATTTAACAAATTTGTTAGGGCTTTAAAAATAGCCGACCAGAAAGATGATGTTACATGGGGATCAGCTGTTAGTATAAAATGGAGGAAAGGTAATCCTAGAAAATATGATGAATTTGTTGCACAAAAGTGGACAACTAAGCCATGTACTAAAATAGGTAGTTCTATTGGCAAAATTAGGGCAGATCCCACAAGTGTCTGTAATAAGCAAAAATATACAAATGCATTGGTCACCAATACAAGATTTTTAATAGGTGTCGAAAGTGAAGTTTGTCATGATCATGAAAATACAACTGAATACATTTTTGGAAATGTACAAACTGAAGAATACAAGGATTGGTTTGAATTTCTAATTGGAAACTTTGGGAATTCGAATATTAGGAAATCTATTCCTAAGACATTAAAGGTCTATGAATGTCTGGATATTAGTAATACTAACAGTGATGACTATAGTAAGAGTAGTACAAAAGGTACTAGTGAAGACAGCGAAGTTACTGAAACAGAGATTACTAAAAGTGATCACAAAACTGAAATAACATCATCTATACAAACACGTTCTTCTACTGCTACTACTTATCAGGAATTAACAGTTACTGACACATCTACGATTTTGGAAACTTTGATATCCCCTACCGCAGAAGCACGCAAAGTGATCACCTTGCTTTCTACCAAAGATAGTACTGTTTTGCCTACTCAAAAGACTCAATTATTCTTTACAAAAACCTCAACTATTGTTCTACCCTCGAAAAAAATACTAGAAAAGGGCAGTTCTTCATTTTCTTCGATTAAAAAAAATCTTTCAGATTCAACAAGTAGTAGAAGAAATATTAACGATGGGAATACTTCTAGACCGAAATCCCAATTCACTGATGCTTTAACCTCTCACAATAACAAAACTTTTGATTTTAGAATTACGAATATTAATGAAAGTGATGAGTATGCAAGAGACGAATACGTAACCGAAAGAGAAGACAGCACTTTTCGACAAGCACTACCTATACCATTAAGATCTACAGAATCAGATGAATCTATAGATTATTAATAATTTTTTTTTAAATATAAAAGGCTTTATAATTGTACAAGTATTATATTTACAGTAAATAATAGATAACATAATTATTATTTTAGACTTTATTTTCTATCATATACAAGCAAAGATCTGTATCTCCAAGAAAACACAAATCGTAGAACTCTACTGTCAAAAATGGCAAATATCATTTTGACAAGACTAGAAAAGATTCTGCTTGTATTAACAGCTTTTATACTATTTACATCGATTAGTTTAGCACTTTGTATTTCCTTAGTTTTACCCTATCATTGGACTAGAGAAGGTTATTTTCCCAAAGATGAACCTAATTCAGAAGAATCATTTCTCAAGTGTAAATGTCAACAACAAAGAACTACTTCTAATTATTTAAATTGTATACCGCGTGTATTTTCCGAGCGTGTAATATCAAACACAACCGAACACGCAAGTTCGGTATGTGAAACGATTCAGAATTATCCTTATGTAGTATCCTTAAATGCTCCAGCCTATAATGATGATAGAGATGAAAGACGTTACGCCTGCGCTGGAGTTATTTTATCAACAACTTGGATTCTTATAGGTAAGCAGCAGATATTTTTATTTTTCTGTATTCATTTAATTTTATAACTTCTAGGTGATGATTGCGCTCAATATTATGACGAATTGGAGGAACTTAGAGTTCGCGCCGGAAGTAATTATTGGTCTAAAGATGGAACCGAATATGGCTTGTTAGCAACTTCATCATTTAGTAAAAACGGGCCAAGAGCCCTAAAAGTGGACAGACCATTTGCATTCAATGCATTTGTTAGCGCTATTGAAATGCCTAAAAGAAGTTATAACACATGGGATTCGGCTGTTAGTATAGGATGGGGTAAACATAAAGATAGAAAATATGATAAGTTTGTTGTACAACGGTGGACAACCACACCATGTGATCAAGATAACTGCTCTATTGGTGAAGTTAGAGCAGAAGCTGCAAGTGTTTGCCAGAAACAAAAATTCGAAAACGCTTTAGTTACTGATACAAAATTATTAGTTGGTATTCAAAGTGAGATTTGTATGTCCAAATATATTTTTACAGATGTACAAACCAAAAAATACAGAAAGTGGTTTAATTTCTTGACTAATAATTTAGAAGAAAATAAGGAAAGTATTGAACAGATAGAAAATAGGGTTGTGTCTAAACCGCTGAAGATTTATGAAATAAAAGAATGTATTATAGTTGATTCCAATTCTACCAAAACTAACAAAATCGATGAAAATACTTTAGAAACTGAAATTTCAAAAAGCGACATTAATACTTTCGTTACAGATATGATAACTGAAACAAAACCATCAGAATATTCTACTGACACTAGTCACATAGTTACTGAAATAGGTACTTCTCTTGATACTTTAGAACCAAATAAAATAGATTTATCGCCTACAATAAGTACTACTACTTTGGGTACTTTTAAGAATATACATGCAGAGAATATTCTAATAACAGATTCCATGGAAACGCCTATACAAGGTGTCTCATTAACTTCTCTTGATGAACAACTTAATGTGGCGATTACTTCCGAGAAGACTCGCAAGGTCATGCGTGGACTACAACTTCTTCCCAATTTGAGACTTTCTACAAAAGATTATAAACCTTTAACCTTTGAGAAAACCGAATCTACGGAAGCTTTCAGTACTCCAACTAAAGAATATGTAGTAGACAATTATGATATCACAACAGATGAATCCGTAACCTTAGAAGATAACAGTGACATTCAAGAGGAAACGATGATACCACTAATAGTTACAGATTTAGGAATTGCAAATGCTTTCTAGGCATTACTGTTTCAAAATACTATGATGTTTCTCTATACTAGTATTAAATAACCTACAGCTACTATTATTACTATCTAGTTACTAGTTTCATTTAAAAATATTTGTATTTGAAATAGTTTGCTATTAAAGTTTTAATCTTCTATTTTAATTATTAAAATTGCACACAATCTTTATCGTTTTGAAGATCATCTCGAGAACTACATTTTTGCTCTGGTAGGGCATGTGATTTTATTTTGAAAATTGTGATACTTCTAGTACCAATTTTAATTATAAATATCTAGAAAGACGATTTTTAATATAACTCTTTGCTGTCTAGGAAAATCTATATTCAGAATTGAATGTGTGACTGCCCAAATTGCATAGCATTACAAATGCATCTGTGTTTATGTGTCTCAACTTGTTGAAGGTCGTAATCGCCTCAAGAAATCAACATGTCATTACCGTTCATATTCCAGAGCATTGTTTACCATTGGAAGAATTTCTTATTTCCAGTATTCGTTGTCAGTGTGTGATATTGAGATGGTCGCATCTGTATTGTAGTAACGCAACCTAGAACCTTTCAACGTTATGAATTCTAATTTGCTTCTCTGAAAAACTTCTTGTCTTGTATATTGAATTTATTTTTTATTCTTCACATGCGGTACACTTTTTGGTCTTGCTTGAAGTTCCTCAGTTTACCCAATTTACGTTTACTTCTGATCTTCAACTTGTTATTTCTGACTTTAGTTTGACATTTGGTACAATACGGTCTTTTCAACAGAATCTCTTATGTACTTGCATTTCGCTGTAGAATCTTCAAATCTAGCAAAAACACTTCAAACAAATGAAGTTACTACTAATCCCAATGAAATTTTCACCAGCCGTGTCAAAATAATATCTGCCATTTTAGAGAAAAACGTTATATAATTTTTGTTTTCAGGAATTTGCACTACGTAGAATTCGTACGTCAAGTTCAGAGAACGACTATCATGTGTGACAGTCTAAACTAATTTAGATGAGTTATGGTATAAACGATAAAAACTAAAGAAACATTTTAATTTTTATCTTCAATTTGAAGCTTTAGTAGTTACTGAAGTAATTTCAAGGTAACTAATAATTTTACTAAAGCCTTTAATGTGCATGTTGCTTACAAAGGATTCTTTTGGATCAGGTTTCAGTACATTTGGCAAAAGATAGTTCTTTTTGTGCCAGTTATACAGAGTTTAATTATTATAGTTTTGCCTTCGATCATTAAACAGTGCAATGTTTGGAGTTTTTAACTTATTTTCTAATTATTCTTTAAGGGTCGGTGCTTCGAGAAGATTTGTTTAAATCGATAGCAATTTTTAAACTAAATCATTTTTTTGATCCACAGGTACCAAATGTAGATTATAAGAATGATTTAATTGGAACTAATAAGCTTTTTGTTTGTAATTTTGATCTTGAATCCAACCTTCTATGTCAATCAAACTTTTACTGATGCACTGTTTTTTAAAATACAAATTTATAGCATGAAGTATAAAAGTCAGAGGATTTCTGACTTCAGTCTTCTTAAAAATTGTTTTCCTTTGAATTCTTTTTAATCAATTCCTTCAATGTAAACATAAAACGTCATTTTCTTCATTTTGGACACCAATTGCAGTACCATATGGACCCATAAATTCGTTTCTTGCTTGGTGACGTTGCCGAACCCACACAATTATATTTCTGTTGTCTATTTATTTCTTCTCAAAAAATAAAATTTGGATAAAAATGCTTAACCAACGGTACTTGATAGCATTGTCAGTAGAACTGTTTCAAGTTGACTCAGGTATAAGTACACGTATCATTTGCTTGTTTTGATTTAACAACGATTATGACCAACTTCAAGTATTTAAAGTAGTTAAATTGGAACAACAATGATAAGTACAATAATCCAATAACCAAATTCAAATAGAACTCAAAATTCTCAAAACTCGAATTTATTATTTCCCTTTTTTAATAGACGGAATGCCAGAAAGCAAAAATCTTTCTTCAGGAAATTATTTATCCTCTTAAAAAATTATTAAAATTTAGATGTGGCAATTGGCAATTTTGATTCCATTTCGGTACATCATTCCTTGATGGTGTATATTGATAAACGTGGTGCTATAAAGCTCTGTCTCAAGTTGACTGTTTACGAAGTCCCTATGTAAAGTCACGAATTTAAAATTAGGACAACTTTATAACTGAAGGGTACAGGGAAAAAGAGTGATTGTCCACAATTTATAATTTTCAGATGTATACGTAGCAAAATGCAAATGGCGTCGTAGTTTATGATAAAGTATTCATACAAGCTAACAAAGATGAGGCTCAGACGATATAGCGCAATGAATATACAGCGTACAGTGGAAAAAAGATAAATGTCCTCACCGTTGTGGGAAAGAAAGATGAATGTCCAATTGCGACCGTCACAACACCAGCAGCTGTTATTGCTGCATGTATTAGTATTGTTTTAGAACGATTACAATAGTGACCTTAAAATATCCTGCTCTTTGCCTCCAAATTGCATCTTAAACGCTGGTAAGTAACTGTAAAAAATTAAGATTTTGATAGCAAGTTGTATTAAATTAATTTCTCAGAGATTACAGTGAGTGACGAAGAAAGTGTTGAGGCACCATCAACGTCTGCACAACGAAAATTAAAACATGGCTGTATAAAAGATGTTGCGAAAAAGCTAAAACTAAGTAGTCACGAGATGGGTACCAGCTGCGGGTGCAGTAGGCTAAAATGTTTTGAAAATATTTCGGCGGCCTAATTACGCATTGCGCAGTAAGCAGACACCGAAGTCGAAAAGGAAATGATGAAGATGTTGACTGTCAATAGTTTTCGTACAAATATAAAGTATGTTTTCTTTGTACAAACCTGTTCAGGTTCTAATATGCTACAAAGCCATGATTTCCTTGCATGGGATATCAGCCAAATGTCTTCAAAATATTCAGCATCGACTGGCCACCGCTTCATACTAATAGGCGTCACAATGCAAGCAGTGTATGAACATATTAAATCGTTTAAAGACCGAAAATTGCCTTATAGTCTTCACGCTTCATCAAGGACATATTTACCAGACATTGAACGTGAAAAAGATGTATATAATGTTTTTGGAGACCCACCTTGACAAACTAGTTTCATATGAAACCTATAGAACCATATTTGTAACAAAATTTAACGTAGCGTTTCGTTATCTACGAACGGACACATGCAGTTATTGCGATGAATACAAAGTAAAAAATTCGAACATGGAAAATAATCAGTTCCAAAAAGAACATCTTTTGCGTTTGGACACAGAACATAAGGTCCATCTATTGAAAGCAGAGACATTTTACAAAAGAAAGCGTACAGCTTAAGATAAGATTGAGGCCATTGCAATGGATTTTCAAAAGAACTTACCAGTACCCAACATAAGCACCAATGATGTTTACTATAAAAGGCAGTTGACATTTAATTCGTTTAATATTCATGTTCTATCTACTGGTGAATCCTTTTTTTATACATGTATTGAAACCGCTGCGAAAAAAGGCTCTGCATCTATGTTGTTTCACTTTATTTTCAATCATATGGCTGACACTGTAGAAGAACTTGAGATATTTTGTGATTCGAGT
>VTPC01008150.1:69268-84460 GCA_011009095.1 Ignelater luminosus
TGTACATATGTATAAGTTGTAAAAGGCTGAGATCTGTAATGTATTAATTTTATAATAAAACTAATTAACTCTACAGAACTTTTAGAATGTTTTAGATTAATTTTACATTTGTTGTTAGCAGATATGTAACTATAATCTTAATAATTATTTATATAACAAGAGTGTAAAGTGAAGATTTTTGAACGAGTAGGAAGTTTATGGTACTCGCTGTCGCTCATACCATAAACCCTACGAGTTCAAAAACGACACTTTTACACTCGAGTTATATACAATACTTTTTGCATGACCGTATTTTAAAGAAAACAATAACGAAAAATCATTGACGGTACACTAATAAATAGTTGACCAAGGTCATAGGAACGTGTAATGATTTCATTACGACATCGATTGTCAACTTTTAATATTGACAACGAATTGTAAAGCGCCAACTTTACAGGCGGTCGTGCAAAAAAGTTTTTTAACTAGCAGGTATTACTCTGCTACTGTCTAAACGTATCTTTCTCTAAAAACAGAAATTTGTGCATTTTTGTGTAACAATAACTTTTATATAGAAATTTAATCAAAAAGAAAATGCTATTAACAATAAATATGTTAATGAACCTAAGTTAAATATTATTGTAAATAAACAATCAACAGCTACAGCGGATTTAGAATATTTTACTAATCTATATATAATTTAGAGAGTAAACAATGTGAAATAACAACGCAAGTAAATATTTAATTTAAATGCAGATATTGGATATGTTTCGCAAAATTCTGAGAGGACAAAAGAAAATGATTTCAAAGAAATGAATTGCAACAGGCAGAAGAAACATACTACCATCGGTAGTACGAACAATTGAAAAATCATTTAATCAAACAACAATAATAACAACTGTGTCAACGGTAGCGATACGCCACAAAACAAAACAAAACGTAATCTAGCGTCAGGCGATTTTTTTGTGTGTGAAGTTTTATTCTCTATAATGGTATCTGTAAGTAATACTAATAATTTAAAAAAAACTATCATAAGATGATGTTATTGTTTTAGAAAGATAAATTTTGTGAAAGAACATAAAGCTGTTTTAGAAAACAAAGCGACTGATGACAGCACTACAATGAAAAAAAAAGTGGAAATGCTGGAAGAAATGCGAATCTCTGTTTAAAAGTCAAGATACCACCGGAAATCGTAGACTTGCGGGATTTATATTTTCGAATAAAATTAAATACGAAGTCCGTTATTCGAAAATATAAATCAGTGCAGAGAAGAACAGGTGGAGGTCATTTTTTCTAAATTATTTTAAAAACGACAAAAGCTCTTTTGATTCGTTAATATTGTTTTTTATTTTTTTATTATTTAGCTATAAGACATTTGCTACGGATTGTTTGTATTAGATGGCGTGCAACTTCAGTCTGCTTTACTCTGCTTAGGTGCGTGCATAAAGATGTAGGGGGAAGAAGTTGAGCACGCACCCCCATTTTTTGTTTTGTATACTTAGAACCATAGATAATTAAAAGTGGTTTAGATAAGAAACTCTAATAAAAAAGGAAAGACCAAGTTTACCAGCAAAAATAAGGACATCTTTGCGTTGCTCGCAAAAACACAGCATCAGGTGACACAATAAATTTTGCTTGTACCTGTAAGAAAGGTTTAGATCCGTGCTAAAAGCGGGAATTTTGAACGGTAACAAAAAGCTTCACTACAAATATCAGTGAACATTAAGTTAACAAAAGCATTAAACAGAATTAACATTAGTGGTTTCTATTACTATTCCCACCACAACAGATGTTAATTTTATAAAATGTACTTGTTAACTTAAAGTTCATTGATGCACAGTAAAGCTGATTGCTGTTAATTGTCGCTGCCCTAAAAGATCAATTTTTTCAGAGCGTTATGTTTATGACAGTGCAAATGAACCTTATTATATAAACTGTGAATTAAATATTATTGAAGGTAGGAAAAAACTAAAGGCACAGTCAGAATTTGTATATTTTTATAAATATATTCATGTTTAAAAGGTTCTGTATGGATAACAGACATTTGAGATATTGAGATCAAGTCTTTGCAATTCAACACACGACATCGTTTAATACCACCTATATTTTTAACTGTTTTCAACTAAGTATCGATTTTCTATAAGAAGTAAAGCACAAACCGCACAAGGGCAACTGAATTACAATTGAATAGGTTTCGAATTGCACTTGGTTACATCCTGTAAGACGTAGTAAATGTTAATAGCTCAGCAAAAAGACAATTCTTTACTGGTAGACTTGAAACACGACTTGAAATAATTTCTATGCTGCCATCTATAGCATTAATTTAATTTTAATGTGCATTTGCACTGACATCTCTATGCTGCCCACCAAACATTAACAAAGATTCTGCCATCGCTATGAAGTGCGCATGGCATGCTTAGAACCTGGTGTGCGTGTGAGTGTGTAACATCAAATCAAATAAAGTATTATTGTTTGTGTATACTCCGTTCACAATGTTTCTGGGTCGTAACAGGGCATGCTTTCATTTTGTTAGGTTGGAAGTTGTAACGTAAACCTTGCGTTACTAAAAAAAACGAAACTTCTAGGATCTCTGGGTCCTAGGCGGGAGCGGGACGGCAAAGATTATACTTACAATAAAACACCAGATAGTAATTAACCATCAACGTATATTGAAATTCTGAATAAGTTCAACTTGTATTTACAAATACGATCAGAGTAAGCACAATAAAAAAGTTTGAAACCAAAAATTTAATTGTTATTTTAGAAAAGAAGCTAAAATTGACCATTTCAATAGAACCAAAATTAAAAGTTTCTATGCAGTAAAAATTTTACTCCTGAAGCTAAACCAATTAACAATAGAAAATTATTATAACCTTTAACAACAAATTACGACCAAACAATTAAATATAAGGATCTTCACTTTCAAAAAAAAGAAATAATTGAGTTTTTGAATTTTAGATAGTAATGACAAAAATTGTTAAATGAATAAACAAATTTTAAAGCGTTTAAAAATAAGGAAATACTCGTAAAAATTGACAAAAATTAGTCCAAGCTAACAAGATAAAATTAACACAAATGTTATCTTAAAGTATACCAGGCAAATAATATCAAATTGTTCAAGCGCTAAGAGAAAAATTCAAACACATAAGGAATGCCAAAAAAAATTTCCAATATAACAAAAATAATTATTTGTATTAATATGAAATTACAAGAATTAAATTTTCTAAAAAAACGAATTTGAAATCTTTTCGGTGTACGATGAAATTTAAGTAAAAAAAGTTAAACAATTAAAGCAAGATTCGGATAATCATTGAAGTTATTAAATAAATCTTACCACAGTGATGAAGGAAGCAGTTTTCGATCTAAATTTGCTTGCTGAAAGTGAAATACACCTGGAAAACATGATCAAAAAAATCTTCAATTAAAATCCGAATACTACACTAATCATGAAAATTAGATTGTTTAAAAAAATTTTGACGTTATAGGCCGAACAAATATTTAAATTGCAATGGGTTTTAATAAAAGTTTATAATCATTATTAACATGAAGGGGTCACTCTAAGTTTTTAAGCAAGGATTTTATTAACAAAAAAATAATTGAACTGAATTAATCTAAGTACAAATTGGTATCGGATGGAACCTGAAATTTCTTAAAAGTCGGGTTTTTGTAATCGATTAACCTATCCGCTTCTGAGACTTCCGATGAAATGATTAAACTAGGTACATGCTAGCTTGGAAATCCAGCATCCCTCGTGGTAGCAATCCGAAGTCGACAATCAGACGGTCGTTGAAAATTACAATTAACATCGATGAGCTCACGGACTCCCTAGAGCTTTTTTGGGTTCCACCGAAGAAATCTCTCTGAGATTCGTTAACAACAGAAGAATCCGATGTGGGGGTCTAATAAAATAAAAACTGGAGACAAGGAACAGCCATTAGTTAAGAAGACGCCAGGGATGCGAGAAAAGAAGTTATTTTACCCCTTTATAAAAGGGTTTTTTTCTATTTCTCCTACGTGGAAATCGCCCCATCGAGAAAGAGGTGCAGGAAATACTTGCACTACTCACGTCTCGATTTTTTCTGTCGGCCCGCTTGCCGCGTTCCACTCAGAATTCGAAAGAATTTACCAAATTATCACCCTTCCCATAGAAGAAATAAACTCATTCAATCGGAAAATAATGAAGAATCGGGGATTTATACACAATCTACTAGTAATTGAAATCTTGTTGCAAAGCAAAGAAATAAGTTGTTAAAGGAACTTTTGTATATACACGGTGTCTCACAAGGAAGGATGATGGTATACCGTGAGATTTACCATGTGACGGGATGATAACGACAAAAGACCGTTGCAAAGTGTTTCCTTTTTTTTTAAAAAATTGTTCTACCTGCTGCTGCATTTGGCGCTGTTGCACGATCAAAAATTTTACATAAACGTTTAGTACCGATTAGTTTTGTTTTGTTAAAAAGAAATCAAGTTTTTTTTATGTTTATAGAGTTACAAATAAAATCATAACCTTAAAGCACATTAAGCGTCAATAAAATTTTACAAGCCGAATTAAATGATAAACAGCCCGGCTTTCAATACCCAAACTGTCATTCTTCCACAGCCATATACGACCCAGAAACATCGTGAACGCTGTATACAGTTTATCTCATTTCTATAATTCCTGTTAGATTTTTGTTGTGTTGGTAACAAAACCTTCTAAACAATAGAATTTTTCATTGAGATATGTTGACAGTATTGTTATTAATGTTTGTATTTATGTTAAAATCAGAGGTTAGATTGTCATTCAGAATAGGTAAATGTTTGCATTTCGTAGAGTTACTTTTTGTTGTTTGGTTATTATTTGGAATGAAAATTTATTTTTTGTGTTTATTACTTCAATGTTAATTATAATCAAAATGATTTGAACACAAAAGCGAACTTACTGCATTTAACCCTATTTTGACATATGACGTTCGTTTGACAGAAAATTTTCTGGTGAGAAATGTGTAACTAGAAATAGTGATACTAACGTAAATAAGTTTGGGGTATAGCAGTGCATGCAACTAAAACCCTAAACATTTGAAATGGATTGGAATTATAGAAACGAGATAAGGTATATTTCAAGTTGTTTAAGTTAAAATCAAAAGTAAAAAATAAAAAAGTTCAACTAGCGATTTCATTGAAAGTTAAATCAACAACAAGTATTATAACTTTTAGAGAAACCAACTTTATTTCCATTTATAGTGCTGTCAAGCAATAGTATTACCATCTGGCGGTAAAGCCGTGGAAGATCCCATCGCAGTGGATAACAAGTAGGTACATACTTACTTTTTTTATTGTTATACAATGAACAAAAATTGTTAAATGGATGCAACTAAATTATTTTGAATTAATTCTTTATAAATTTGTCTCCTTTTTCCTTCAAGTAGTGTTGTATTCGATCTTCCCGAGATTCGTCTCCAGGGAATAAAATGCTCCTTTCTCAAGTTGTTAAAAAAGAAAATGAACCCGTACCAGAATCCTTACATTTGCTTGTATTTATTTACTTATTTTAGTTACTATTTCCTTTTCTTCTCTTTTTAATACTGTATAAAACTGCCATAGCAACTATAGCTGGTTTTGCTGTGGGTAGAGAAATGTACGAACCATTCTGAAAAGATCTAAACATTCCCTTTCATTGTCTAAAAGTCCGCTACAAGCTGGCTCTTGTTGAACAATGAACTCTGTTATGTCGGACCTCAGAGGGAGTGACTGGATGGAGAAGCGGTGTCAAGAAATACGGCTTACATAGGCATAGGCATCATCTCTAAACAGTATTTTAATTCTGATTTGTCTCATATCCGAGCACCATGTACGCTGCCTCTCCATCGAGCCACAATATTCCTTATAGTACAGTTAGCATCGCATACTACCTAAAAGAAAAGAAACATACGTACATCACTGCACTAAACATTGTTAATTAGAATTTACAACCTGCATATTTAAGGAGTACCAGCCCTTACTGTTACAATATAGCTGCTATTGCTCTCTACCGGGGTTCTTTATTTTGATGCACTCAACGATTCTGGGAAAGCCAAATATATCAAAAAATTGTGTTTTTGTTGCTACAATTTCTTGGCCATGAGGCGTTGAAATAAATTGTTGACAACGAGAAGCCAACGCTTCATAAACCTTTTCTACAATTTTGGAAACTGAAGACTGACTTATCCCATACAAATTTCTTAAAAAAAGTGAAAAATACTAATAATCAGTCAAACTTTGAAATAAGAGATTAACTGTTAAAAACCACCTCAGTGATGTTAGAATCATTAATTCCCCCGAAATGTTTAAGGTTGTAAATCACGTTTTAACAAATTAATTAAATATCTTACTGTATCTTTTGACAGTCGATAGCGCAGTCTTGGATTGGCTAAAAGTTAGTTTTCCTGATTTCAAAGCCAATAAAAAACATTTTCGGCTTTAAACAAATTTATTGATACTCATGGTCCAAATTCTCTGGTTTATCCTTTCAGTGAAAGAAATAATAAGGATAGGGACAGGAATTGCACGATTCAACTATATTTACTCCTTTTTATTCAGAACGGAACTTTAACTTAAATCCACTTTGATCGGAATTATAAACTTTTCTACCCCAATATCTATCTATCTATTTCAGTTGTGACTAATGTAATAAAAGTTTCATCAATTCGATTTTTATCGAATACTTAATTTAATGACTTTTTATCACAAATTTGGTAATCTTCCTTGACACTACTACATATACTTGTTTAAACATTAGACCTATCTTTCAGACACTTTAACATTTTCAGGGATGTTCCTGCTTCTGAACTTGCCTGTATAGCCCATCTTTGAATATTCATATCGTGAACTGGTATTGCTTTCTCCATCTTTCCATAAATTGATTCAGAGCGTGGGTTGATATTTTCATCATCGTTTTAATTGTGCAGTGGGCTTTATTTGCTTAAATCTATTTTGTACGCTACTTAAATGTCTGTTACCTGTCTTTCCACCTCCATAAGAGGCCTTTATAATTAAAGTTTAGCTTCTCCACTCCTCTTGAATTACCTTAGTCAATACCATTCGTTTTTATTGATTTTTCTTATTGAAATTAAAAAACTTAAAATGACAAAGCCAAGACAAAATTATCATGAACACACAAAAAGATAAGCGCAAACGAAGGATAATAGCGTAAAGAATAGAAAAATATGTTAAAAGAGGCTTGAAAACAAAGTGTATGCTGTGGACAAGTCAGACAGGTAAGGAAAAGAAAAGAAAAGAATAAGTTAAAAATATAAAACAAGACAGAAAAAAGGCAAAAGATTTACAGTACTAGTAGTACCTTCCTATCCGGGTAGAGTTGCCTGCCTCCCATCGGACGCGTCCCCAGGTAGTGAATAGGGGGAAGCCTTACCCGGTCCTCGAACCACCCACGAACCAAAACAGGCTAAGGTATGGCAATCCCAACAGAAGAGTTCCCGGTCCTTTAGGTTGGGGGTTTTGCAGAAGGTCAACAACCTACTCAAGTAAAAAAACTTGTTGTGACGGAACCCCAACAAAATTATGCCGGACGGAACTTATGGAGACAACACGAGCGAGGAACAAAGGATAACAGAATGGAATTACAAATAAGTACGTGGAAGGTACAAACAATGCTGAGACCTAGAAGGGTGCAAAAAATAGCCGAGAAATTAGACTCATACAAGATGGACATCACCGCGCTGCAAGAGATTAGATACAAAAGAAGCGGCGAAACTCGCTAATGCTCCTACGCGTTATTTTATAGCGGTGGTGTAAGGCAGGGCCTTTATGGTACCGGCTTTATTTTATACAGGAAAACTAGATATTTAGTAACTCAGTTTCGAGCCTGTAAATGACATAATGTGTAAAATACGACTGAAAGGCAAGTTCACTAATATATCCTTCTTGAGGATGCAGACGAAGAAGACCCTGACTCATTCTACTTGTATAACACGTTAATATGAAAATGCAAAAAAATAACATGGAACGATTTTACGATACGATTTTAATGCCAGAATCGGATTGGAGGTTCCGTACAGGGATGTCTCTGGACGTTATAGCCTCCGTGAATTAACAAGCCCCAACAGAGAAAGGTTATGTCAATTAGCCAAAATGCAGAACATGATGATAAGTAGCACCTGCTTCAACCGCAAAAAAATCCATTAATGCACCTCGAAAATACTAGGAAGCCAAGAGTGCAACTAGATAGATCGTGTGGTGGTGTCTAAAAGGTAGGCTACAGCAATACAAAACGTTTGCACATTCCGAGAAATTAACTGCAACTCGAACCACTCCTTGGTGGCAGCTTCCATAAGACAAAAAATTAGTAATGTCCAAAAACACAAAGGATATAGGCCAAAGAAGTGGGACATAGATATGCTAAGAAGCAATCAGAATTTAATTAGATATTAAGAAATAATAAAGCGAGAACTGAGTAGAAATGAAGCTAGAAATGATGTAGAGATTGAATGAAGTCATATCAAAGCTACCAATCTGAAAGCAGCAGAGGATATGGGAGAAGTAAAGAGAAGGCGTACCTCGGACTGGTTCGATGAGGTATGTAGACAGGCAATAAAAGAAAAAGACGAAGCAAGAAACAAATGACTACAACGAGCAACAAGGAACAATAGGGAGAAGTATAGTCAGCGTATAGTGATTATAAAGGGTTTTCCAATAAGAGGTGTTATTTTGATATTCAAAGAAAAGTGCCATTTTTAAATATAAATGATCGGATGTTTATTTCATTATAAAGAGGAAGGTATGCCGTTAATAGTGGAAAATAATATCAGGCAAATGACCACCACGACCACGCTTACAGGACAATATCCTTTTCATGAAATTTTCCATAACCAAATCGCAAAGTGGCTGCCCTATGTCCTCGATAGCCTCACGAATTCCATCTTTGAGGTCTTGAATCGACGCTGGGCTGTTGGCGTAGACCTTCTCTTTCACGTGGCCCCAAAGAAAGAAGTCGCAAGGTGTTAAATCACAAGATCTCGGTGGCCAATTGTGATCACCTCTTCGAGAGATAACACGGTCCGGAAACTTTTTCCGTAAAAGATCAATGGTTTCGTTGCTTGTGTGGCACGTAGCGCCGTCTTGTTGAAAGTAAACGTTGTCCAGATCAATACCATCCAATTCCGGCCATAAAAAATCGTTAATCATCTCTCGATAGCGCAATCCAGTCACCGTAACTGTTGCTCCAGCCTCATTTTCGAAAAAGTAAGGTCCAATGACTCCGCCGGACCATAAACCGCACCAAACAGTCACACGTTGAGGATAGAGAGACTTTTCAACAATAACTCTTGGATTTTCTGAGCCCCAGATCCGACAATTTTGCTTGTTGACGAAGCCACCGAGGTGGAAATGGGCCTCATCACTCAAGATGATTTTTCGATGGAATTCTGGATCATTTTCATGCATTTCAACGACCCAATCAGCAAAGACACGACGTTGTCGATGATCGGCCGGCTTGAGTTCTTGTGTTAACTGGACTTTATAAGCCTTAAGACCCAAATCTTTATGCAAAATACGGTGTAATGACGTTTGTGGAATGGCTAATTCCAAAGAACGACGAGGAATGGACAAACCTGGGTTTTCTTTAACACTTTCGGCTACAACAGCAATATTCTCGGCTGTTCTTGAGCGACGTGCACGGGTTTTATTCTTCACATCACTAACATGTCCCAAGAGCTCGAATTTTGTCACCAATTTCTGTATTGCGGTCCGACAAGGTGCTTCACGGTGACCCAAAAATGTTCGAGTTTTACGAACCGTCTCTGACAAATTCTCACCATTTTTATAGTGAATTTTAATAATTTCAATGCGTTGTCGAAGCGTGTATCGTTCCATATTTATTAATGGCGTAGTTTCTACTTGTCAAATGTCAAAAAATGATAGCTTCAAAAGTGACATCTACCGAAATAGCGGGCTATTCAAAATAACACCTCTTATTGGAAAACCCTTTAGAAGTAAAACAACTCTTAAAAAAGCGGGAAACTAGCTCGTAAACAAACCAGCAGGTTGGAGGGTGGTTCGCGTTTCTATAATAGATGTCATGACAGTCGAACACCGAGCCAGCGGCCGAGCGAGGCTAGATCAGTGCCGTACACGTGGAAGTAAACTAGACCTACACCTGAGTTACTTTTATTTGTTACAGTTATGAGCTGTAAAAGCATTTGTGTCGTGAAGCGATGTCGGGTGAATAATTAAACATTTGATGTGCATTTTTTTTCAATTTCCCAACGTAAACAAACAAAGTTTTGTTTCCTCCGATTAACTACGATAATGTTATAATAAAATAAATATTTTAGATGTGTTTTTGAAAAACAAGATAAATAATATTAATGTAATTGTTGATAAAGAACAACAATTGTACATAATATATGTAAATAAAAAAGATATGTAACAAAATAAATTTTTTTATAAATTACTAAGTAATAAATATGAAAACACAACCAATTTTTTATTGATTTATTTAAATGTAATCATTGAAGATAAATCTTTGAGTACAAGAACAATAATGTATCTAAAATGTATTGTGATAACTTTGATTTCTTTGGATATTTGTGCATGATTTATATCCTCTTCTTTAATTTAATACAATGCCATTATAAATTTGTTAAAATGAAATTTAATAACAGAAAATTCAATGGTAGCCCTTCTAGTAATTCATAATCTCCTTAAATAAATCTACACATGTCTCTGACACTAGCGTAGCGACATCTATTTAAAATATCGGTATTACCCACCAACTATTACTTCAAGGTCATCGATCTGCGTTTGAAAGAACAAAGGATTTTTGAAGAGTTGGTCTACTTCTATAATTACTATACGCTGGTATATTAGCAAAAGAAAATTTGCCACTAAAGTATGCAGAAGGAAAAAGAGGAAACACTGCACGAAAAAATTGAGGAGATAGAAAGAAATGCCAATAATAGACAGTACAGGAACTTCTACCGAGATGTAAAATTTCAGAACGGGAAGTTCAGACCAAGACAACAAAATTGTAGGGACAAGTAAGGTAACCTAATTATGGAGGAAGCCGAGATACTTGAGAGATGGAAAGAATATTCTTTACTGAATCAAGAAAATACCGAAAAAATATCCTGGCCATCATTGCAGGAGCTAACAGATATTATGAGACCCCTTCAAAACAATAAGGAATCTAACAGCGATACAATAACGGTCGAGTTACTGAAAAATCGAGAACTGACATAATGGAACAGAATATATAGCCTAATCTGTCTAGTATGGCACAAAGAAAGAATTCCAGAAAAATGGAGTTGCGGATTTATACATCCAATTTATAAAAAGGGGGATACAATGGACTGCACAAACTACAGAGGAATCACATTGTTAAACGTAACGTACAAAATATTCTCCTGTTTGTTATACAGAAGATTAAATCCAAATGCCGAGGAAATCTTCGATGATTATCAGTGTGAGTTCAGAGCAAATTGATCAACAATGGACCACCTGCATATGATGAAACAGATATTAGAGAAGAACTATGAGTACGATATGGACATACATAACCTATTTATAGACTTCAGTAGAAATAAACTATTCCAAAGCCTAATCTTGCTGGGAATACCTAATAAATTGGGCAAGTTAGTACAACTCACCCTATTAGACTCTAAATCAGCCGTAGTGATTCAGAATATAAAATCGGACAGCTTTAAAATTAACAGTGGCGTGAGGCAGAGAGATGCTCTGTCTGCACTCTTATTTAACTTATTACTACACACGGTCATCTCAAAAACCAAAGTAACCGGAAACATTATAACCAAAAGCAATCAAATAAGCGCCTACGCTGATGATATCATTATAACAGAACGGAACGACAGTACAGTAAGGGAAATATTTACCACCCTAGAAGAAGAAGCAAAAAGAGTAGGGCTATCAATCAATCAAGACAAAACAACGTAGGTACAAACAATAAGATCAATAAACATGAACAGAAACGCTTTGTAGGTGGGGGCTTATAACTTTGACAAAGTTACGGACTTTAGGTATCTTGGAGCTATGATCGACAAAAGCAACACTATTACCTTTGAGATCCGAACAAGAATAGGAAAATCTATTAAGTTGTTCTAAAATCCTGAATCATAAAAGCAAATTGCGACTGTATAGATCTCTGATAAGACCCGTAGTTATTTACAGATGCAAAACGTAGACGTTACTCAGAAAGGATAAAGATGACCCTAGACAATTTAAAAGAAAAATGCTAAGGAAAATATTCGGAGCAAAATGGAACATACAGAATACTAATGAACCATGAACTTGACCTAATGATTGGGAGTTCTGATATTGTTAGATTTATTGAATCTCAAAGAATAAGGTGGCTAGGTCATGTACACAGAATAAGTGACCAGAGAAACACGGAAACCATCACACAATGGAAACTTATCAAAACAATACCTAGAGGAAGACCCAGAAAAAGATGGTTAACAGGTGTTGAGGAAGATCTGGCGACTATAGAAATCAGAAACTGGAAGAGGGCTACCGTGAGCAGAAGTACTGGGTGTAAAATTATAGAAGAAGTCACAACTCACAAAAGGCTGTAGATCCAGAGCAAGACAAAGAAAAAGTACCTTTCTATTCCTTTATAGAAAATAGTTGAACAAGAAACTCAGAAAACTAATAAAGCAAAAGCAAATCGAAATAAAATGCGGAAAAAGGGTATAGAAAAAATAGAAGACTAAAAACTATAACACAGGCAGGTATTAATTTCAGGAAAAAAGTATAAAAAACAAAACGAAGAGGATGGAAGAAAACAAAAGAAACGACTAGATAGCAAGAAAGGAAGTAAAAGAAAACAAATTAAAAAGTAGACGGTGTATCAGATTTTGTAAGATTAGAAATAAAACAGAAAATTTAGGGAAGTATTTTGATCTTTCTCAAATTCAGCAGTTTTCTCTTTTTGATTAAAAATTACTTTGAAAATTTAAAAAAGAACTTTTGCACTAGTAGAGTTCAATATGTGACTTATTAATATTTATTAAAAGTATACAGGGTTAAACCTAACAGGAGAATCTTTTAATGCAAAAATGAAATGTTTAGCCTTAACCAAGAAACATCATACTGAAAAAATGAATAAAAGAAGAATTAAAAATCATTGGTAAGATTGGTTCTAGAAAAGTTATGCTGCTACTTACATAGCGTGTGTAGAGTCTGATGAGCGTGTTTTCGAAAATGCAAGGTTTTCAAGATGCAAATATAGATGCAAAATAAAATGTAACTAAATACTTTCTACGGAGTTTTTTTTAATTATTTATTTCAAATATTATATTTCACCCACTATGTGATCATCTTCAGTGACACAATTACAACTACACTGTAATTGTTCTTGATCAGCGAATTCAATCTTTAAACTTTACTGTAAACCTTAGTAATAAACGTTTAAGTAATTTGGAAAAGGATATTTCTGATGTAAGGGCTAACGTTGACTGTAATACCAAAAACATAAATAAGGTCGAAACTTTAATAACCAATAAAGATGATATGGAATATGAACCAATACAGTAGGAATAGAAACATAGATATTAATGGTATCATTGAAATGTGTGACGAAAATCTACCTTCAAAAGAGTTATATTATGTAACAAACTCTTTAATGAATAGTTCGAGAAGTCAAACCTAATCTAAATTGTAAGTATCTGTGGACCAATAAGGGTCTTATATATACAGGGTGGTCTAAGATTCCGCTCTAGTAAGATGACAGATTTATGTTAGCAGATAGAAACAAATTAAAAGCAGAGAGCGACATAGTGCCTCTGGAAGCATAACCTAAAAATATTTTGAATTATACAGGATGTTCACTTGTTTGTGGCACTATCTTACTTTATTTTTTCAAACGAAACACCCTATATATTACTTCATTTTTGGATTTCCTATTACATTTAGATTCATTTTTATTAACAATATGTTTGGTCTAAATTGCGCCGTTTTTGAGATATTTAATATTTTTTGAAAAAATTTAGTTTTACATTGTTTTAGAAATTTTGAAATATCTCTGGAACTAAATAGGGTACGAAGATACGGTTTGGTCATCGTGTCAAGTATGGGCGGCTACATCAATTTTGTTACAAATGACTTTGTTAAAGATTACTATGGTCCTATTATGGATCATTGAAGATGAAGATTTTCAATCATGGATAACTTAATATTTTTAAATAGAAGAATATGAAACTTTCTGCATAATCAGACTTAAAATTTAATTTTCTTTCATTTTTATTTAATGGTCTTTGGGTCTATCTGCGGTGGTTTAAGCGTTATTTTATAAAAACGCCAGTTTAGTTAATTTAAATAACCACATTTAGTAAAGAGAGCTGTGCTTAGAAACAGTAGTTGCAAGTAACATTTGAATTATGCATACGTACATGTAAATTTATATACTTTTTTGTGTTTTGAACAAAACAAAAGAATAATACGCATTATTAAGATAGTTTGTAACGTGACGACTACGCTGGTGTGTCGTCGTGTTGAAAAATGTATATTTTTATTTAAATTTTTTAGTTTCAAATTATCAGGTGATAATAATTAATGAGTCGTGGCTGCAAAGTAATGTACTAAATAGTGAATTTATTCATAACAATTACAATGTTTTCAGAAAAAAGAAACTACTGGTGATGTTTTTATCGTAGTGAAGACTGCTAAAAGAGCTAAAGTTAGTCCCATCTTTAAGAAAGTAAGTAGAGATGATATAAGAAACTACAGACCTATTTGTTTTGATGAGCACTTTTCCAGAACTTGGCTAACACAGTTTTGCAGATAAACGATTTACCTTTTATCATCTTATTTATTGAATGTACGTCTCATGTAATGACTTCAATCCTTGTAACTTTAGACCAACATCAATAGTATCACAGGGCAGTGTTCTGGGTTCTGTTTTATTTACGATATTTGTAAACATACTGGTAACTCGGTTGAATGATCTTGTAAACTATCTTTCTCGGCTGACTAAATTACCCGTTACGATAATTGTAAGCGCTTGCAGAACTATTTAGACAGGGTCTACCAATGGTCAAACAATAATCAATTACATTTTTTAGTATAAGTAAATTCTAGTATATATACTGCAACAAGCACAACGCTAATCTAATAAACTTAGAGTGCACTCGTATTCCCAAAGAATTAAGTACCACTTTTACCCCTTCGCTGAGTTTTGATTGTCACATAGACAATGTAGTGAATTCAGTACTAAAGCAG
>VTPC01008151.1:0-21272 GCA_011009095.1 Ignelater luminosus
TTACTATAATTAAGTACATTTTTCAATTCTCTTTTACGTTTTTACGTTTTTACGTTTTTACGTTTTTACGTTTTTTATTATTATTCACATAAGTACGATATTGTTACCTTAATACCTAATGTTTAATCTCATAAGCAATCTGTAGTAAAATGACCTTTATATAGTAAAGTATGATTGAAACGTAAATATGAAAGTTCAAGTTTAAAATTTGAAATATAAAGTATTTATCACATCTACCCTAACAACTTACTTGAGTGGTATGATATAATCATTATTATCATTATCATTTTTTCAAGCAGTCTATATTGTTGAACTTAAATATTTAAGTAGCATTTTGGTAGACTGAAAGGAAGAAGTATAAATAAATGTTGTAAAAGACACAGTAGATATAAATTTATGTATTCAGCAGCGGGCTGAATCAATAAATTGGTTACATTTCTTGTTTCTAATTTAATGTTAAATCTTGACGATTCTAAAGACCAAAATCATCTTAGAAATGGAGATCTGCTAAAACCTTTATTAAAAATAATTATTCAAAAGTCTATAACACGTCGTCCGTTCTGCGCTTTACATATTTTTAGTTCCAAAGTTAACTAATTGAAGTTTTATTGATTGATTTGAGTCTTGGATGATCATTAGGACAAAAATCAAGAGAACTGACTTTAGTGTCCAGAAGAAGAGGCTTCAAGTTTGACTATCCCAAAATGACATACCATTTACGTCAGGAGAAATACTACTAGGTAAATTAGTTTGAACCAGGAAACACATTTAATTGTAAATGTGAAGCTAAAATAATGAAAAGAAGAAAAAAGGATATAATCCGAGTTGTTAAAACAAAACCAAGTGTCGGACAGATTGAACCAAGTGCACCAAGGGGCAAATGAATAAGAGTTATTAGTGGGTAGTAGGAGTTTGACAAAATGGTACACCGCAAAGCCTTGAATGCGACTGGATTAATTATTTATATTATGACATTGTCTTTGATAAGGTCAAAGATTAGAATATCGGAAATATATAATCGAAGTCCAAGACACCTAAAAAGAATCATCGTAGAATACCAATTCTGTAAGGCTGCTAGAAGTAGAGATGCAGCATAATGAAGTTTTCAATTTTCAATTGAACGCTGAGTCAAGAATGAAAATTGAATTTGGTCCACTTTTTAAATAATAGGTTAGGAGCTTCATCTCTAACAGCCTTAACGACTCGCTTCACTGGGTAGTCATGGCATTGAATTCTTGGCCAGTAGATAGCTGGGCAACCCTGCAATAACACGTAAACTAATGATGCAACTATCTCACATGGTATGCGACATTTGGCTGCTTCTCCCTGATTTTAAGGAGAGTAAAGTGGGTAGAACGTTAGTTCACCGAAGTATAACTTTGATGAAGGGTTACTCAACCAACTGGAGCTGCAACGAGAAAGGTCACCTTGTCATAGTCTATTATCAAAACTAGAAAGTTGAAAAGTCTGATCAATAGCATCCGATTACCACTACAAAATATTTAAAAAGATAGCTTCAAGTCGATTTAGAGCAAAGAAAAGGTTCCTTTCAAATAGGTTTTTTTATCAAGCACTTATCTTCAGAAACCTTTTTAAAAGTTGGCTTGCTTACACCTAACCTAATAAATTTAAGCGACTTACGAGGGTGGTCTGAAAAGTTTCCGACCTCAACGTGAAGATGGCAGCACTCGTAAATAAAAGCTACTGAATTTCGTTGTTCATCTGTTGACAGTTACTCACCAAAGTTTCAGCCATTTTGGACACGCAGTTTTTATGTAACAGTCGTTTGAGTGAGTTGATGTGAGTTTTTTTGTGAAAATGGACAAAATCCAGTATCGAGCTGTCATTAAATATTTGTTTTTGAAAGGCAATACGCCTTCGCAAATAAAAGATGAGTTGGATTCTGTGTATGGGGACTCCGCACCATCATTTATCACAGTGAAATTTTGGGCTGCTGAATTTAAACGTGGCCGTAGGAGCTTGGGAGACGATGAACGTTCGGGATGTCCAAAAACTGCAACTACCGACGAAAACATCGCCAAAGTTCACCAAATGGTGCTAGACGACCGCCGAATTAAAGTGAGAGAGATAGCAGAGGTTATGAACATGTCAAAAGAACGTGTTTGTCACATATTAAATCAACATTTAGGCATGAGAAAGCTGTCCGCGCGTTGGGTGCCGCGTTTGCTCACGTTAGACCAAAAACGTGTTCGAATGAATATTTCCAACGCTCTTTTGGCGCAGTTTAGGCGAAATAAATCCGAGTTTTGGCGCCGATTAATTACTGTAGATGAAACTTGGATACACCATTATACGCCCGAAACAAAAATACAGTCCAAACAGTGGACTGCAAAGGGGGAACCGGCTCCAAAAAAAGCAAAAACTGCTTTTTTGGCTGGGAAAGGGATGGCGACTGTTTTTTTGGGATAGTCATGGAGTTACTTTAATCGATTATTTTAAAAAAGGAAAAACCATTACAGGAGCATACTATGCATCATTACTTGACAAGCTGAAGGCAGAACTTGCGAAAAAACGGCCACATTTGCAGAAAAAGAAAATCCTGTTTCACCAAGACAAAGCACCGTCTCACACCTCAGCGGTTGCCATGGCGGAAATCCACGAATTACGGTTTGAACTGCTTGACCATCTGCCTTACTCACCAGATCTAGCCCCAAGCGACTTCTTTTTGTTCTCTCATCTAAAAATTGCGCTCGGAGGACAAAGATTTTCGTCAAATGAAGAGGCAATCACCTTCGTGAACAATTATTTTGCAGAGAAAAATGCCGAGTACTATTTGGACGGGTTACAGAGATGGGAGCATCGCTGGGAGAAGTGTGTAGAGTTACAAGGAGACTATGTTGAAAAATAAAACAAAATTTTCAGAAAAAATGTCTTGTATCTTTGTTAGGTCGGAAACTTTTCAGACCACCCTCGTAGAACTTTGGTAGCTTTTTCGTTACAAACTAGCTTTAGTTGGACCAAACGGTGTAATCTTTTTGGAAACGGAGCAATTCAGAATGCTTGGTATAGCATATGATCAAAATACACAGATGGTTTTAGGCCCAATTCAGTTTAAATCTAGACTTCATGATGGATTGCGCAGTGACCCAATTTTAAGATCTTTCCTATGCCTCACTGACTTTGATCTGAAAAAAATAACTGTTACTGAAAAAAACTCAAACGGACTGATCAGCCAGAGAAATCCAATTCAAGTCCGAAAGAGTACAGAGAGCATTAGGGATCTATATGCAGATAATAAGTCCTATGCAAAACAGAGAGAGTATCTTTCAGACCAAATATATACCACAAAAGGTCTGCGACAAGGTTGCTGTTTATCCCTATTAATGTTCGACATCTTCATAAAGATTGCTGTAAGAGAATGGAAACGTAAATGCGAAGGTATGGGAATACCCATCAATGACACTTAGCTTTGCCGATGACCAGGCACTCCTATCCCAAGATTCCTATGATTTGCAATTTATGACTAGATAATTATATACAGAGTATCAAAAATGGGGATTAGAAGTCAGCATAAATAAAACAGAATAGCTTGTTTTAAATTCCGAAGCAAAACTTGATATACCAGTTAATGATACAACCCAGATAAAACAAGTAGATGAATTTAAGTATCTAGGAGTCACAAACCACAAAAATGGAATAAAGCCAAAAGAGATCAAAACTAGCGTGCAAAACGCAAGAAAAATAGTGGGGGCTTTAAATCCTGTTTGGTGGGACAAAAACATCAATAAGGAAAATAAATAAGAATAGGTCGGGACAGGACAGAAAGGGTACGAAATGAGCGAATCCGAGAATTAATGACAGCTATAGAAACTATAGTGGAACGAATAGAAGTACAAAATCTAAACTGGTTTGGACATCTACTAAGAATGCCAGAAACGAGATGGCCAAAAAAAATATTTGATTGGAAACCACCAGGAAGGAATAAAAAAGGAAGACCCCGAAAGTCCTGGAGTGAGAGTGTAAAACACGAGCAGGAACCTAAATGAACATATGGCTGTATGATTATAGTATTATAGTGTAATTAATCCCAAATATATATATAAGAGTACAGAGATTTTTAATTAATTTTTGCCTATCCAACCCTGAGTTTAGACCATTCCTATACAAGCTTCTGTATTGATTGACAAGTATACAAAGATATTTGGCACCAAATAGCCTTTGTAAGAACTTTTGTGACCTTTTTTGTGAGAGATTTACTGCCAATAGAAGAAATTTATAGAAAAACTCGTTTTTGAGCAAAGGACCGCTTTAGTCCATAGGTACAATCGCTGCGGTAAAAACTTTTTCCAAGAACAGTAAAACAGACGTTACACTTTTGGCTTTCTAATAATTTTGATTTAAAGCCCATATACATAATGTTTAGACTGAAACCAAGCTCATTTTTATTCAAAGATAAGCATTTCTAAACTAGAGTTCATTTTTGTTAATCTACACATTGGAGACTAATGGTAATGGTAAAGTTAGATTTCAAAACTCAGATATTATGTAGAATTTGTTTGCTTGCTTGTATATTACGTCTGTTGCTATTGATGACTATATTATTGAGTGTGATTGGATTTCACTTAATGAGCCTTGATGTCATGAAGCCCAAAAGAGCTGAGAGTGGAAATTGGGGGAAAAGGCTAATGTAGTACTTGTTCTGCACTACCATTCCCAGGACTCCCAAGCAGATTTAAGAAACCTTCAGATTCTAAACACTGACAATAATTTATTCTGACTATTTTCTGATCTCTAGAAAAAGCATTTAAAATGTATTTAAAAATTCCGATAACTAGCATATTCTGTCACATTCTTACTTTTACCATTTTGGCGATTGTGATTTTCGAATCTTTTACTATCAGTTTCTTGCAAAGCAAAAATGTATCAGTGCTCCTTGATTATGATTACTTTAAATGCGAAACAATGCTAGAGATTAAATAATTCACAAAAAATATATAATAAGGACATTACAATGGGGCTCTATAATTCCTGAATAATAAATATAAAGAAAATAAATGTGATTTATTTGTTTGGTGCAGAAAGTAAAAATTATTAAAATTTCTCTAATAACACGCGAATCAAATAAACTATTAGTATTCCCTCATCTAAAGTGAAATTAGGAGACTAATAGTAGATTTTATACGTTTCGACACGCAAAATAACTCTTTCTTATAAAAGGTCAACTTTGTATAATAGTAGTTTGGCATGAGTTCAATTATGTCATGTATAGATTTTGGTTTTGAGATGTTTTGATATTTTGTAAACTGGCGAAAGTAAAGATTTTCAGCTTGTAAACAGTTAAGTAATGTCTCGTGTAAATACAAACCACAAATAACTGAATATAAAATGTAGAACACAGTCTAAAGTTTTTTGGGAAAAAAATGAGTTTTATCGGCAGTGGTGGCTTATCCATAAGGGCTACAAGGCTGCAATCCTCACACCTTTCTAGAGCAAAAATTGTTGTTTTATTTTCATGTTTTTCCAATAAGTAACTTGAACGCAAATGCAACCTGAAAATTCAGAAGTAAGGTGTTAAAAGCAAAAGCACTTTCTTCTGGTTTAGCAAACGTGACATCAAACTGACTGACTCATTTAATTGCCATCAGTTTGCAATTATGCGAGCAGGAGTTTCTTCTTCAACATCACAAAAGAATAAAATTTAACAAAGTACCTGAACCTTCTCTTGCTAGAGCGAACTATCACTTTCGCACTCCACCTGGTTGGGCTGCAGAGGCCTAATTGTCTTTAACCGTTGGATCAACTTAATAATTGCAATGAAATTTTGCCAAAAACCCTTTATGTTGTTGTTTTCTGATCAGGTCGCGCTTCACTTGGACCTCGTGGTTTCAACTACTATGGTACTTTCGTCGTTAACTAAAATTTAACCAAACCCGAGGTTTTCCAACCCCGGTAGGTATTTTCAACGTGCAGCTCATCGTAGTTACACGGAATTTACTACTTTATATCTCTGCTGGGGACTTTTTTTTCTATTCAGTACGCAAAGTAAGATGTTGGTCCGGTTAAACCAGTGGTTGCCCCTCCCTGTCTTTGCTATGATGCCTCAGCGTCCATTCTAGAATAGCACTGTTCCCACGTATCAGTTTCTCAAAAGATTTAATGCATCTTTTAATTTTAATGTTTCTTGATTGTCAATTTTGATAAGAATTCGCCTGTTTGTCATACGTTTCTCCCAAAACTTCTTTAGTATAGGTTTGAATTGCAAATGGTTACTCTACCTTACGAAGGAAACTGGGTTTTAATTGACCTTTAAAGATAAATCAAAAAAGTTGTTCAGGAATGGTAATGGTCTTGTTACCACCTGACTGTCTTGCAAGTTTGAAACTTCTACCTCGACCATTTGGTGTGATGAAGTAAAGTCCATAGAACGATTACCAAAAATCCTACACGGCTTGCACAAAACTGTATGCAAATCACGTTTAGACATTTGTAGAGGATTACTTTTAAATCTACACAAAGACGCTTTGAGACAGACGTACAGTATTGTACTGATTAATTTGAACACCGACAGTTTTTTCGTAATTAACATTTATTTGAAATGGGTTTGAATTAAGGCATTCTTACAATGTATTTTACAGTCATTTTACATGATGTATGTCTTTCTTTGGCTGGACTCGTCTTGGCATGGAGTCAATTCGATTTTTGCAGCTTTTCTTTATATACTTGATCCACAGCGTCAACCATTTTAGAGTTTGTTGTACAGTCCATACTTTGTACTGTAGCCTTGCGTATGGACCACACGTTCTCAATGGGTTTGAGATTGAGCAGGTCTCCAGGTCAATCAAGAAAAGCGATGTTCTTGTCCAATATTTTGCAAACGTGGCATGGTGCTGAATCTTGCTGAAAGGTCGGTTCAGCGACTTGAACATTTTCCAGTTCTGCGGCCATGCATTCTTCCAACAATGCTTTATATTTTTCATTGTTCATCATACCGTCAATTGCTATAATCTTTCCAGTGCCCTTGCATGAGAAACAACCCCAGTACATCACTTTTACGGGGTATTTCACCGTTTATACTATATGCGCTGGAGTTAGCGTTTCGTTTGTATTTTTTTGTACGGACTTTGATGGGGTTCCTCCTACCACAAAATGTGTTTCATCAAAACATAAGACTTCCCTCCAGTCTTCTTCAATCCAATAGACATACTTTTTTGGCCCAATCGAGCCGTTTTTTATCATTGAAGTCAATTCTTCTGTGTTGTCTTATGGCTTCTCTGCCACCTTCCAGGAGTAGTCTACAAACTGTAGAGTAGTGAATTTTTACTCCAGCCTTTTCTAACATAACATAGCAGGAATTGATATCGTAAGAAATATGAAAAATTTACAATGTTCACACTAATTTCCACAATACTGTGGTACTCAGTGTTTGAAGTATAAGATTTGGTGTGGTTCATTTTGAATTGATTCCGATTCCAAATGCTCGTGCAGTTATTACGGATCTAACTTGATTAGAGTGCAGCGTCAGCATTACCTGGTACTGGTAAAGACAGAAACGTTATTGAGATTAATGATCTAATGCCAGAAACATTCCTTTTTGAACGACTTCTTTAGGTTTCTTTAGCAAATTGTTATACCTAATAAGATTTCTTTTGAGTATCTTTTTCTTTGGTCAGTCTTTCTGGCTCTCTTATAATACCTTTTTAACTCTTTTCTCAGCACAGAAAATTTTTTATTTTACTAGGCAGATTTGCGATAAGGCAATTTGCTTCGGACTAGTTAAGAATTGGAAAGTTTAGTTTATTTGTTGTTACATCAGTACTTACTCAAGACACATAAGACAGCAAACACTTTTAGATTTTTCAGAAGTCTCTAGTCTAAATTATACTTTAGCTTTGTTAGATTTGTAAAATATGGAGTTAACGTAATCTAGCAGAAACAGCATTTGATCTTAATTGTCTGATAAAGGAAAGTTTTGGTGTCTAAGTGCAACACTGTTTGTTTGTAGTTGAATCACAGAACTGCTACTTTGGATTGCAGTTTCGGATAACAATTCTGCATAGCTGCGAAAACTACAACAGTTTGATACTTATATAGAATGTTACTGTAACCATTAACAGCAAAAGCAAGTATGATATCATAATGCATTTGAAACAAAAACTAAAAAGCTTTGTAGAGGTTTATAGGACCTATAGTAAACACTCCTGAGATAAGCAAACAGTGTTGGTATCGGTAAACATCAAACCAAACCGTTAGAAAAGCAAACAAAATTGCAAAGGACTCTACTACCCTTCATTGTCGATCGATTACCACCCAAACAATCTAGGTTTCGTAATATAATTCTTTTGTTGCCTCTTTTTGGGATGCACTCTTTGTGATTTTTGACACGCTATGCAAGTTGAAAAGGTAGGTGTACCGCATTCAATTCTAGAGCCAAAAATTTCTTTTAGTATCTTCCTGATTGATTTATTTGATTTTTGAGAGTTGCTTACTCTACATCTTGACTGACAAAGACCGTTACAATATTTTTTTCCTATAAATTCCTTGCAGATTAAATTGAACATCGATATTTTTTTCTTCGTAACAATGAATCTTTATACTTTATAAGTGACTTCTTTATTTCCTTTTATTGCTGTTTGAGGACATTTATTTTCAAGAAACTATCCACCTAAACCGACATTTCCAATCAACACTTGTATTGTTCGCCTTAAACACTGTCAACTGTTCTTTTCCCAGGGAAAAATGTTCTTGCGTTGTGTCAGAAAAGCTCGAGAAGGGTCGTCTCTGTAGACATATCCGGTTGATACACATAACTGTAACGGATCTAGTGGATTATTCACGGTCTATCACGTACCCACAATCCTCTCTTGACCCTCCAGCACAGAAAAAATCGAATTAATGGGAAAAAAGGAAGCTGGGTATTTCAGCTTAAAACGAATTAACTCGATGAGCTTTCATTAGCAATAAAATATAGCATACAAATAACATTTTACACCTTGCCAATTATTAGATTAAAGCAAACAAATTTTTACTAATGATTTCCTTTTCAAATAAAACAAACAATGATTTCTTTATTTACACAACAAATAAAGTCAGGAGCCAAAAATATATTTCGTGTTAAACAATATTTGTGTTAGCTTTAACGAGGATTATTTGAAAAAAGTGTATCAGAATCGTCTCCATAACATTAATGGAAAAGAGCGTTTCTGTGTTGAAATTGAATCAATAACGCTAGGAATGTTGTGTGAGTAATAGGGAATTTTTGTTTGCAGACATAAAGCCTGCAAGCTTATAATGTTTGTTTGGTCTGAAAACATTCTGATTTTTGCAAATTTTCAAAACAATTTACTGAAGGAATTTAATGTTAAATTCAACGTTAATGGTTCTAAATTATAATTAATTCCAACGAGTATTTGACGTAATGGGAAATTCCTGTTAAAGCTTAACAGCAAGCTTAACGCGGACCATCATATTTCACATAAATAGGTGATAGTTTATAAATTCTAATTATAAAAGTTGTCTCATATTGATTAGACAAACTTTCGAATTTGCATAAAAGGCTAATAATGGAGTATATAACAAAACCGCTTTATTGCAAAAGTAGGGTTCGGTACACGTTAATTCCTATTAAAGGGTAATTTAGCGTTGTTTCATTTGGCTGAAAAAATCCAGGATCCGCGTGGGTTTTAATGCAACTTTTTACTCTGGTTTTATCGAGGAATCTAAATTAAAAATAAATTCGAGCAGACAAGCAGCCGCACTATTACAGGAGAGGAGAAGACGCTGTAAATTCGGTTTATAAGCGGTGTTTATGCCATATTTAAGCTCCTCTAGCACGTCGAAATTTACAACCCCTGAATTTTAAATACATCCAAATCGCACCGTGTAAAAAAGTAATAAACCCCATACATCATACTAGAACGCGGAAGGAAATAATACCGAGGGTTTAGATGCGTTCACGCTGTGAAAACTGCATCGCGACATTCAACGATAGGACGAAAAAAGCCGTTTAGGATAGAACGAGACGGGAAGAGCTTGTTGTAATTTCGTTCTGTTTGGATTTTATATGTTCCTATATCTCCCCCGTCCAATTAACCCCGTCAGATAACGCGAGATCACTGTAGGGCAAGGAAATGTACGCAAACCTACCCCTGCACTATTGTCAAAGCCCCTACACCCTCGACACTTGCACATTTCGCAGGATTTTATATCCTTCTCCCAAGTTTGCATCCTGAGAGTTCGTGCTTGCAACGAGAACTAAAAGCAAAATACGTGACGTGACGTACACCCAGAAAACAGTAAAACTTGGGGAAACCCAAACCAACACACACCCTTTTGCTGGCTTGCTCCTAGATATTGCAGTCTTATAGTGTCCTAGCAGTTCCGTTTTGTGTCTTTGGTTGTTTCATTTTCCATCGTTCTTCCTATTTATGATTTTAATATGAGACAGGGATGAAGGCGACGACGTGGATGGGATTAAGGATGCTTTGCCCTACAAAAGGTGTTGCTCTGTGGCTTTTAACATAAGCTGAATGGGCTTTTACCCAGAAACTTGCATATTACTTGAGTAAAGTGCCACTCACATATCTTTATTACACTCGCTATTAAAGCCTGTGTATTGTGAGATATGTGATGTTAAAATTTATGCTCGTTTTACTGTCTCTACTTTGTAACAAACTTGACTTTTGTTTAATTTTTAAAGTAACAACTCCACTTGCCTAAAAATACGTTCTACTTGCACAACTAACGGGAACAGAAAACGCGTTTATTTTTGGTATGCATAATTCAAAAGGAATGGGAATTGAAGTAAGTACACGAGCTTGCAGTGCTTAATAGCAGAATTTATAGCGAAATATCCGTCTAGCAAATAGAAAGTATGGATAATATCGTCGAGTGTTCTCGCTAGCAGTGTTGGATTTACGATGGAGATCGGTCTCATGATTTTCTGTGTATTTTTGGTGTTACTACATTATTTTATATGTTAATTATCTTAGTTTCTACGGACAAGCACTCGTTCAAAATTTAAATTTTCAGACACGCTCATTTTATTAACCTAATGATATCATAATATTTACATAATAATAACATGAGGTTTAATCAGGATGGCAACACAAAAACAAAATGTCTAAATTATGCGTATAATTTACAAGATCCGTGATACCAGTGAGCGGAGTTATTGATGTAATCACAAAGAAGTAATTTTGAGAAATTCTACCAAATGTTTTGATTAGCACTATTGTTGTTTTTGCATAAAACGGCATTAAGCTAGATGAATTCTAAGAATTTATTCAATAAAGAACACGAACGCAAAATAAACAAAAGTGGGCCCGTATTGATTAGATTCGGCATCTGATAAATGCGAATGCTGGGAATTTTTCTAATACTTATAGCTAAACAAATCAGATACTCTTACCTGAAAGTATGCTAAGGGATATATCGTACCGCAAGAAGTCACTCCCTTCGGCATAACACAAGACTGACACTAAGCTAACGACATTACAGTTTTGCTGCATGACAATTTTTCTACATATTAAAGTTCGTACTGTTACTGTAATATGGAAATCAGCTTCGGGCGTTACTTAAAAAAAATTAGGAAAACACGAAAGGTCTGGTTGTAAATATTTAATATGCAAAAAGAGTTGTTACGGTAAAATTTAGTTTAAGATAAGTCGAAAATAGGCGTATATACTAATCTACCAACCACCAACGTCCTACAAAAAAAACTTTAAATTGAATATTAATTTTTAATTAATTAAATTGGAAAAGAATATTCAATCTAGTAGTAATAATAATATTTACAAAAAGCATATAATCAACTGCCTCCTAGATAGCTTTAACTGGTCAACTATGTCTGCGCCGGTTGTAGTCCTACTTTACTAAAAGAAAAAAAATACATTTTGATGTTTCTACAAGATATAACCTCCAGAGATTACAATATTGGAAGTAACTTTGGAACCTACCTGGGGTTACTCACTTATAAGATTTTATTGATGGATTAGTGCATTTTATTATTTCATTTGCTTAAAGTGATAAAATGATACTAATGATTTCTAAGTTCTGATTTTATAGGGAAAAAACATACGTAAAAATCAGCAAAGCAAAGATACACCAAATCCATATTTTAAAATGTGTGCTGATAAAGTGTGAACAAATTAGATTGGCAATAAACGGCAAGCAAACAACACCAATCTTTAGTTTATACAAACCTTTTTATATAGCGATAACTAAATTTTTATAAAAGTATCAGAATTTTTTGTCAAGGAAACTCGGTTTTAGCAAAATTTTTCTGCCCATTAATTTTATTTAAACATATCACCCTATAACTCTCTTGCTGGTTTTTTTTCCATAGAAACGGTTCTTTAACACATCAAAATAATGTAATTGTCTTTAAAACTACAATTTCTTGTGAAGTTTTTGAGTGACTAGCTAGGTAGTATCTATGCAACTGACTACACAGCAAACCAAAGTCACCGACAAGCTCTCGATGACAGACACGAGGCAGTCTACCGACTTTTACATATTCCTATTAGCTGACTGTTACACTGTTAGAGAACTTTGAGCTAGAGTGGTGTATTATTGGATGCAAAACGTAAAGCTAGTCAAAATTGAGTGCAAAAAGTGTGTTTTTAATGACATTCTGCAACCAAATTCTCTATAAATTCTGAACGAGTTCTTAACTAAAATTTCAGAATTGTCAACTTTGGGATTTTCTAAAAATTTCTATAACAGCTTTTAGTGGTACCCACTATTCTAACTCTTTTCTATTAAGCTACCGTTTATTTATAGTTCTGGAACGATTTATTGTGATAGTTATGCAACCCTTTATACGCACCTGACATAAAGATTGTATAGTCTGTAATAAAAAAATAATAGCAAAGCTGTTTAAGAATGTTTAATATCTGCATAATTGAAGAGTCGAGTGGATGAAAGGTGTATGCATTAAAAACATTTTGAGTTAAATCCCTTCAAAGTTTAATAATAATTAATAAGAAAAAAAACTAATAAATTCTCAAGAATGAAACAAAGTGTATTAAAAAATGCAATGTACAAGAAATATAATTCAGCAACTGCATTTTAGTTATATATAATTTTATTTATTCACTAATATCACATTGCATGTCATCGTCATCACTTTAGAGATCATCATTTAAATTTATTATCAGTGGCATGATTCCTCTCTCTCCCACCATTCCATAATTGGTGCTTCCTTCCACATAGCCACAGCTTTTGCCATACCACCACCTGCCTATATGTTTGTTATAATATGTTTTTGCAATATCCCAAACAGGCTCAATGGGATTAAAAAGGTAGTGATACGAGAGTAATCTTACAACAGAATGCCCAGACTTTTCAGCTATAGTATCAACAGCATACTGCTTCTGGAAGAAATATGCATATTAGCATCTACCTAAGTACCTTGCTTTATAATTACTTACCATTAAGCCAAGTTCAAGAGATGATACTTCACTGCATTGTCTTCATACAGTATATTACTCTTTTGCAATCATTCCTGTATCGCTGTCTTTGACCATGCAGCAGTTGGTGCTTTATTTATGACTGCGCTGTGATAGCTGGCATTGTTCATTACTATTATTGATGGCTCTTCCAAAGACTTTAACAGTTGCTCTTCAAACCAGTTCACAGAGTTTACTTCATTCATCTCACCATGATAATCAGAATCTTTTATATTCGATGAAAATATCAGCAATGCTCCTGCTAATCCATTGGAGTTTCCTGCATGCAAGATAATATATCTTATAACAAGAGTGGGTTTGCCTTATGTCAAGTTAAAGTAAGACTAACAGTTTTTTATCATCCTTAACTTTTTTACTGCTTTTGGTACTTTTATCCTGCCATGATCTACCCACTGCACCGTTTTCAAAAATCCACGTCCTATCTAGGAATAGAAACTGCCTGTGAGACGGAGACTTGACTTTGCTCATCCATTTCATAAATAACATTACGCAATGCTACTTAATCAAAATGGTCAATATCCCGAACGGGTTTACTTCTAAGTTTGTTTCGTTTGGGTCTGCAGATGGTCTGATTAGATTTTACTGTTTGCGATGCACTATTATAAAACAAGAATTTACAAACAGTAATACGAATTTACAAGCAGTGACAGGAATGTTAAACGCACAGAAAGTGAAGATTAACCATGTTTTGTTAATTCTCTTGTATTAAAAAATCAAACTTAAAACTTTTGTTTTTTCCGGGTATTACAATAAATTATTATTTAGAATCGATTATTTACAATATTCTACTATTGATTTTATTTCTAAGACACAACAGCGATTTTAATTTTTAACAGATGGCATCAGAAAATTCTGTCAATGACGTGCATCGTTTGATTCGGTGTCTCTACTATACCTAATATTATGAATATTATGAAAAGCATGTCACGCAGTGTAATTTTCAAAACTTAACTCGAACTGTCGAATTAATGACATTTACAAACTTATTTACTTATTAATAACTAAAGGAAAAAAACAACGTTTACATGGGTTACCAATAATCCCAACACGATTCCACTATGGCTTTTACTTCAAGATCACTTTTCACCACGCGAATATCTTAATTAACATCTGACCTTTCACAGGTTATTAACCAACGACAAATTCGCTCTCAGTCTATGGAAAATGTTGCCCATCTTCGATCTACAGATCGCTATTTAATTTTCTTGCCTCCACGAAAAAATGAACTTCACTTAACTGTATTTTTTTCAAAGACAATTAATAATTCACGTAATTATTTTTTTCTTCCAATGCCCTTTTGTTGCTCTTAGCACTAACAACTTTGCTTTTGTTCTGAAACCAAGATACTTGCGACATCCAGGCTTACCAGACCTGAGGCGGCATACGCCTTTTGGAACTACGTGTCATCAGCTTACTTATTAAAATACTACAGAGACATGTTTCAACGACACACTCAGATTCCATTGGCGGGAAAATTCAACAGACACTAAAACAACCGATTCTTAATTTGGAAACTTTTTATGACACATAGAATAAGACCAACTTAGTGTTTAGAGTTAAGAAAATTTAGTTATTAATTACTTAAGAAAGAGTAAACAATAAATTAAAAAGCACTAGAAATCCTAAAATGACATTAAGTACAAACAATTGAGTCACACTTAGTCGTATTTACCTAATAGGTAGGTCTTACAAATTTGCTTTAAGCTGATGCACTCTCTATGCAAACCCTCTTGTTTTGAACTTGAACTATTGACCATACAAATGTGGTGAGAGCTGGCAACATGGTAATGAACAATGTAGCCGCTTTCTCTCTCTCTCTCTCTCTCTTTCTCTCTCTATCTCTCTTTCTCTTTCTCTTTCTCAAGATGTCCGATAGAGTTGTATGCTGTAGGCTGTATCAAAGATTGTGGTTGTAAGATAAAAACGCTATAAACTATTTTTGTTATTAAAAAGCCTTCCCAAACATGGTGGCAGCTGGAAAAAGGTAATAAATAAACGAAGTATCGGTAAACATAAATCGACAAACGAAAAAAAAGCGAGTACGAAAAAGAAAAAGAAACATGGTGGAAGCATCAGAAGCAGCTGTGTTGAATAATCTTAAAGCACTGGAAAAATTAAATTTCCAGGACCCGAAAGCATGGTTTAAATGGAAACTAAGATTCGAAAGGTATTTAAAGCTAAGTTAACAAATAAAAAAGTCTGACAAAGATAAAATCGACTTAATGTTGTATTTCATGGGGCAGAAGACAGACGGCATCTTATTGACTTTCAAACAAACCGAAGAGAATGGAGAAAATGTAAAATGGAGGTATATGAAAGGTCAGTTGGGCAATTTATGTATAAAGGATGTTCTTTTGGATTAAATAGTGCACCAGAGTATTATAGTAATAGAATAGCTCAGAATGAATTACTATAAATAAATCAAAAAGTGTATTTGATGTAAATAAAATTAATTTCTTAGGGCGTGTAGTTAGCACAGAAGGAAACAGTACTGAGCTTAGCAGAATTTAAACTATAAGTAAGTTTACGGAACCAAAGAATAAAACTGAACTCTCAAAATTAACTTTGTATGTAGATACATTCCAAATAAAAGAAATGAATTAAAACCATTAAATAGTTTGCTGAAGTCAAATCAATTATTCATTTGGGATATTGATCAGAAAATGGCATTTAACAAAATAGAAAGTTTTTTACAAAAAGCTCCATGTTTAGCTTATTATGATTGTACAAATAAAATTCTTATTAGTGCAGATAGCTCATCGTACGGGATAGTTTATGCATTAATGCAAGATGATGAGGGTACCAGCCAAGAATGTGTAAATACTAAATTATAAAGTAGTTTTTGCTCGTTTTGGCATTCCAAAAACAGTAAAACGTAACATACTATATAGCTACAAAAATTTTGTTAAGGAAGAAAGAAAGTTAAATTTATGTTGTAGTAATATCATGACCAGGATGAAAAAAAAGAAAGTTGAGCTAATACTATTAGCATTGCTCTATACATAGAAAAACAATATACTACAAAGCTTGTCATATCATTACAGCTTTGCACAACGAGTAGAATTTTCTTTCGTGCTATAATTTCAAATGCGCATAATCCTTCAGGTAACTTTAACAATTAATAACAAGACAATAATCAGAGCTAGACGTTAAAAACTTTTAAGTTCGAATCAAGCTTCTTTCTCATTAAGTCTGGAAATAAATGAAACAAGAAAAAAACTATCTTGAATGTTCTTGCCTGTCTGAAAAGTTATATAAAGCATAATTTTAAACTTTGAAAAATCCTTAAGTAACATTCAGACAGAACGTCTAGTATTTTTTGCAACAGAAAGAGCTTTTCATTTTATTATCCGACAAAAAGATATGTATTTACATGTTACTAAAACCTTACTTCTTCTTTAAAAACGTTTTAAGCGAAGTTTAATTTCTCTACCTGGAATATTTTATTAACGTTATTAAAGTTTATAACAGTACATAACATCTTTTAGAATTATTCGTTATTGAGCTAGACCTTTACAAAGTCTGCTCTTTTTAAATAATATACTTGAAGAAGATAAGAGCTTCGTAAACGTAGAGAGTATTTTAAGAAATTCTATTAAATTCTTTTACATATTATTAGACTGTAGATTTAAATATTTGCAAAGACATTCAGGATTTAATGAAAAGTTTTTTTTAAACTGAGATAATCTCATAACATACAAATATCAAAATAGAAATAATTAGTAAGATTCCTTATAATTGGCGGCTTAGGTTTGAGAAAATAGTTTAAACCTTAACTAAACATCTTATATTTTATTCTGATCACATAGTATATACTTTGTGCACTAAATAATATCAATTAAGCAATTCACTAATGGTTAATAACATGTTAATCTGCATAATAATTATTATTACTAACTATTAAATAATGTAGTAGATTATTTTTTAATTTAGATTTCACGTGAAATTCAAACCCACATCTCTGGTTGGATTATTGTTCTATTGCCTAACCCAGCCGAATTCCACCCATACATTAATTAATATACATTTGTACTTGTAATGTTAGTTCATACGAAAATTGGTTCGTTGCACTTAAATGTGCACAGTAAATATCTAGGTGAATCACAACTTTATCACATAAAAATCATACATACGAGGGTGGTCTGAAAAGTTTCCGACCTCAACGTGAAGATGGCAGCACTTGTAAATAAAAGCTACTGAATTGCGTTGTTCATCTGTTGACAGTTACTCACCAAAGTCTCAGCCATTTTGGACGCGCAGTTTTTATGTAACAGTCGTTTGAGTGAGTTGATGTGAGTTTTTTGTGAAAATGGACAAAATCGAGTATCGAGCTGTCATTAAATATTTGTTTTCGGACGGCAATACGTCTTCGCAAATAAAAGATGAGTTGGATTCTGTGTATGGGGACTCCGCACCATCATTTACCACAGTGAAATTTTGGGCTGCTGAATTTAAACGTGGCCGTAAGAGCTTGGGAGACGATGAACGTTCGGGACGTCCAAAAACTGCAACTACCGACGAAAACATCGCCAAAGTTCACCAAATGGTGCTAGACGACCGCCAAATTAAAGTGAGAGAGATAGCAGAGGTTATGAACATGTCAAAAGAACGTGTTTGTCATATATTAAATCAACATTTAGGCATGAGAAAGCTGTCCGCGCGTTGGGTGCCGCGTTTGCTCACATTAGACCAAAAACGTGTTCGAATGAATATTTCTAACGCTCTTTTGGCGCAGTTTAGGCAAGATAAATCCGATTTTTGGCGCCGATTAATTACTGTAGATGAAACTTGGATACACCATTATACGCCCGAAACAAAAATACAGTCCAAACAGTGGACTGCAAACGGAGAACCGGCTCCAAAAAAAAGCAAAAACTGTTTTTTCGGCTGGGAAAGTGATGGCAACTGTTTTTTGGGATAGTCATAGAGTTATTTTAATCGATTATCTTCAAAAAGGAAAAACCATTACAGGAGCATACTATGCATCATTACTTGACAAGCTGAAGGCAGAACTTGCAAAAAAACGACCACATTTGCAGAAAAAGAAAATCCTGTTTCACCAAGACAACGCATCGTCTCACACCTCAGCGGTTGCCATGGCGAAAATCCACGAATTACGGTTTGAACTGCTTGACCATCCGCCTTACTCATCAGATCTAGCCCCAAGCGACTTCTTTTTGTTCCCTCATCTAAAAATTGCGCTCGGAGGACAAAGATTTTCGTCAAATGAAGAGGCAATCACCTTCGTGAACAATTATTTTGCAGAGAAAAATGCCGAGTACTATTTGGACGGGTTACAGAGATGGGAGCATCGCTGGGAGAAGTGTGTAGAGTTACAAGGAGACTATGTTGAAAAATAAAAAAAATTTTCAGAAAAAATGTCTTGTATCTTTGTTAGGTCGGAAACTTTTCAGACCACTCTCGTATATAGAAGATTTAGCTTCGCTTGAAGTGGTATTTCGCTGATTCGGGTGGTAGAGTTATGATCCAATGTACCAGAGATGTCAGATGTAAGTTTTAATCTCACGTAAAATCTAGATTTTCTATTTGTGTTACTTTAACTAACTTATACATACCCATCTTATTAATAATATTATGGTCGTTACAATTTGAGTGACAATCTAGAGGCTTTAAGAAACTGAAGACGACCAGGTTAAAGTTGGGAAAATTAACGATTTGCAAATTAGAATTGCTATATCTCGAGAACTATTCGACAAATTTTCTCCATATTTAGATATGTTTGGACTGCTGATGATTTGGAAGCTTCGACAATCACCAAATGGCAAAAGTGTTCTGTGTTCAAGTGCGCAGTATTGAAGAACCAAAAGTATAGGGGCTGTCTTTAAGAACCGCTAACCTATCTACCTAGACACACTTGAACTATTTGCGGTCCATAGGCGTTCTTTCGTAAGGAGCGTGATTGAATTTTTGAAAGATACCAAAATGGAACTTAAAGGTTTTGTTCTATTTTGAAATAAGTCTACAAAATCTGTGAAACGAGTTTCTTATCATTCCAGATTTTTCCGCGCGGTAACGCGAGCAAGATCCAACTAGAAAAATTTTTTTCCCTATAACGGTAACGGTAAAAAAACAGGAAACAATCACTGATTCTGGTCGTTTTCGAAAAATGGCAAAAAGCATCAAACATTCGCCGATTCGAGTATGTGTCAGATGGAAGCCTCTAGATAAGACCGACGAAGGTAAAGTTCTATATTTTTTTGTTTTTAATCTCCATCTCCGCATTTAGGAAAAGATATTTGTTTTGGTGATTTGATTATTTGTAATGAATGGTATTCAAAAATGGTTTAGATGACGTTCTTTTTATCTTTGTCTTTTTATCAATGTATTTCAAAAAATTGAAGTTGACCGCTTTTGAACAAACGTAGTTGGCAATGTTTCCGGCCTTTTGTAAAATGTCTTTTCTTTCGAAATCAAAAATGGCTGACGTTTACAAGCTTTTATCAGTCTAAGTTAAACATAGAGTGGGTGCTAGACCAAGCAACAAGCGCTGTTGGTACGAACGGTGTGCGGATAGGAGGCAGCCGTACACACTTCATGTTTGTTTCCATGATACTTCATCGACACTTAACTAATAATAATGATATAGTAGAACAAGATAGGTGAAAAGCCAAGTTGGACTGCCAACTTTAATTGGCTCCTAGCACCCCTTGGCTGCATTACAATCATAAATATAAATGAACAGTCAATTAGAAATATGATTAAATATAAGGGTACAATAATATTAACCACAATTAATCCTTCTGAATACCAAAATGTCGGGCAAGTTTGCGAAGATAATTTTGACCGTACATTTCCACATTTCTGAGAATTCCATTAGAAGTAATACGGTACTTCTTCCATCCAAGGCAAACATCTCGTCCATCAATGAATTGAGTGATGTTAAGGTCTTCGATATTTTGTGACTTTTTAAACTTATCAATAAAACTCCAAATGCTTCGGTGGTAACAGCCAACAAGGCAGTAAAACTTCTTATGCCAGCCTTCGATATAACTGTTTGTCTTCGGACGACCAGCCAAGGTGCCTTCATATTGGTTTCACATCTGAAGAGGAACCGATGGAGGCATTCGCCTATTTTCACGAGAAGGGCGTCTGATCCAGGTTTTTTTTTTAATAGTCCATTAATGGACAAAGGATTTCTTCGTGCTGCTGGTAAAACTGTGAATCCGCAAGATCTTCGAAGGATTTAATGACATCTTAAGGAGGAGCAAATGCCAAAGACATCAGCTTTCGAACATTCAAAGCAGTCTGGATCGCCAATATTAGTATACTTTACCAGTAGATTGGGAGATCCCTAAATCTGCCGCCAGAGACATTAGCAGAAGTGAAAGAAACAACCACAAAGTTGAATTCCATCAAGCATTTCAGCAAAGGCTCGATATCACTGTGGCTTTAGATCAGATTTCAAGTTCTTTAGTTGCTCCAGAACTCGCTTGTAAGTGGTGTTGGTCTTGTTTGGGAGAAGAATGTACACCAGAGGAGTAACTGCATCAAATTTAATTGCATGAATTGTCATTAGTTGCGTGAAAAGTGGAAGAGCTGTCTTGAAGGTGCCATCACAGACCCTGATCAGAAAAAGACAAGACTTCGAGATTTCTTTCCGTTAAAAGAAGAAGGATTCGATTGGGGTCACCTGCTCCACTGTCAAAAAAAAGAACATCTTTCCCAGAAGATATCTTTGAATAAGAACCATCGATGATCAGTTTGCTAAGTGAAATCGAATTTGTTCTCTTCTGAATTTGCTGCGCAGTTTTTGAAATTGAACAATTTTATTGGACCTCCCGATATCTGTTCAAGCCGCTTGAACAGATTTCAGGATTTCTC
>VTPC01008151.1:21372-41623 GCA_011009095.1 Ignelater luminosus
AAGGAGACTATGTTGAAAAATAAAAAAAAATTTTCAGAAAAAATGTCTTGTATCTTTGTTAGGTCGGAAACTTTTCAGACCACCCTCGTATATCGAAGATTTAGCTTCGCTTGAAGTAGTATTTCGCTGATTCGGGTGGTAGAGTTATTATCCAATGTACCAGAGATGTCAGATGCAAGTTTTAATCTCACGTAAAATCTAGATTTTCTATTTGTGTTACTTTAACTAACTCAAACATACCCATCGTATTAATAATATTAGGGTCGTTACAATTTGAGTGACAATCTAGAGGCTTTAAGAAACTGAAGACGAGCAGGTTAAAGTTGGGAAAATTAACGATTTGCAAATTAGAATTGCTATATCTCGAGAACTATTCGACGAATTTTCTCCATATTTAGATATGTTTGGACTGCTGATGATTTGGCAGCTTCGACAATCACCAAATGGCAAAAGTGCGCAGTATTGAGGAACCAAAAGTATAGGGGCTGTCTTTAAGGACCGCTAACCTATCTACCTAGACACACTTGAACTATTTGCGGTCCATAGGCGTTCTTTCGTAAGGGACGTGATTGAATTTTTGAAAGGTACCAAAATGGAACTTAAAGGTTTCGTTCTATTTTGAAATAAGCCTACAAAATCTGTGAAACGAGTTTTTTATCATTCTAGATTTTTCCGCGCGGTAACGCGAGCAAGATACAACTAGAAAAATTTTTTTCTTTATAACGGTAACGGTAAAAAAACAAAAAACAATCACTGATTCTCGTCGTTTTCGAAAAATGGCAAAAAGCATCAAACATTCGCCGATTCGAGTATGTGTCAGATGGAAGCCTCTAGATAAGACCGATGAAGGTAAAGTTCTATATTTTTTTGTTTTTAATCTCCATCTCCGCATTTAGGAAAAGATATTTGTTTTGGTGATTTGATTATTTGTAGTGAATGGTATTCAAAAATGGTTTAGATGACGTTCAATTGTCTTTTTATCAATGTATTTCAAAAAATTGAAGTTGACGGCCTTTGAACAAACGTAGTTGGCAATGTTTCCGGCCTTTTGTAAAATGTCTTTTTTTTCGAAATCAAAAATGGCTGACGTTTACAAGCTTTTATCGATCTAGATTGAACATGCAGTGGGTGCTAGACCAAGCAACAAGCGCTGTTGGTACGCACTGTGTGTGGATAGCAGGCAGCCGTACACACTTCATGTTTGTTTCCATGATACTTCATCGACACTTTACTAATAATAATGATATAGTAGAACAAGATAAGCGAAAAGCCAAGTCGGACTGCCAAGTTTAATTGGCTCCTAGCACCCCTTGGCTGCATTACAATCATTAATATAAATGAACAGTCAATTAGAAATATGATTAAATATAAGGGTACAATAATATTAACCACAATTAATCTTTCTGAATACCAAAATGTCGGGCAAGTTTGCGAAGATAATTTTGACCATACATTTCCACATTTCTAAGAATTCCATTAGAAGTAATACGGTACTTCTTCCATCCAAGCCAAACATCTCGTCCATCAATGAATTGAGTGATGTTAAGGTCTTCTATATTTTGTGACTTTTTAAACTTATCAATAAAACTCCAAATGCTTCGGTGGTAACAGCCAACAAGGCAGTAAAACTTCTTATGCCAGCCTTCGATATAATTGTTTGTCTTCGGACGACCAGCTAAGGTGCCTTCATATTGGTTTCACATCTCAAGAGGAACCGATGGAGGCATTCGCCTATTTTCACGAGAAGGGCGACTGATCCAGTTTTTTTTTAATAGTCCATTAATGGACAAAGGATTTCTTCGTGCTGCTGGTAAAACTGTGAATCTGCAAGATCTTCGAAGGATTTAATGACATCTTAGGAGGAGCAAATGCGAAAGACATCAGCTTTCGAACATTCAAAGCAAAGTCTGGATCGCCAATATCAGTATACTTTACCAGTAGATTGGGAGATCCCTAAATCTGCCGCCAGAGACATTAGCAGAAGTGAAAGAAACAACCACAAAGTTGAATTCCATCAAGCATTTCAGCAAAGGCTCGATATCACTGTGACTTTAGATAAGATTTCAAGTTCTTTAGTTGCTCCAGAACTCGCTTGTAAGTGGTGCTGGTCTTGTTTGGGAGAAGAATGTACACCAGAGGAATAACTGCATCAAATTGAATTGCATGAATTGTCATTAGTTGCGTGAAAAGTGGAAGAGCTGTCTTGAAGGTGCCATCACAGACCCTGATCAGAAAAAGACAAGACTTCGAGATTTCTTTTCGTTAAAAGAAGAAGGATTCGATTGGGGTCACCTGCTCTACTGTCAAAAAGAAGAATATCTTTTCCAGAAGATATCTTTGAATAAGAACCATCGATGACCAGTTTGCTAAGTGAAATCGAATTTGTTCTCTTCTGAATTTGCTGCGCAGTTTCTGAAATTAAACAATTTTATTGGCCTCCCGATATCTGTTCAAGCCGCTTGAACAGATTTCAGGATTTCTCCAGTAGCTTCGGCAATTATCTGCTGCGGAATGTCATTTGTAGTCGATGACTTTTCTCTGACGACGGTCATCTCATAATCTTTACTGCTTCAACTATCTCCCCCCCCGTGATAAATGATTGTGCTTACTGTTTTCATGAACAGCTCGTTTTTGGAATGATGCAGTGAAATATAATTCACATTTCCAATAGGCTCTATCTACTCGGGTTCTTTCCTAGTCATAAATGAATCCCTTCTCCAAAAGCTGCTACTTGTTCTTGCTGCTGGTAACATATTCCAATGGCATTTAGGCATTTGTTGTTGTCACACTGAAAACTTGTGAGAAACTGACGCCCCTTATGGTGCTCATCAGTACTCGATACGGTGTAAAGCGGCACCTGTTGTGAGGTATACTGCCCTCTGTCGATGAAATATCTTTGTCGATGAAATACTTGTCGATGATGTGTCTGTCGATGAAGTGGTGTCGCTAAAGTGTCTGTCAATAGAATGGCTATCGATGAACTGACCTGGTACGTCATGCTCAATTTAATTCTAATATTTATAAAGATTCTTCCTATTTGGAAAAGAGCCTGAATGATGAAAAACGCTTGATATTGCTGTATCTCAAAAATCAGTAGACGGATTTTCAGGATTGTGGTATATTGATCTAATGCTAAACAGAGATCTTTAATAGTGACCACGAGCAGCGGTGTTCCTGCTCCTGACGGCTCGGCGTAAATCCAAGAGTTTCCTGTGCCATGGGTGTAGCAATTAGAAAACTTAGTAAGAACCCCCACCCTACCTAACCATATTTGATCAGATTGCTATCTCAGAAGTCACAAATAGATTTTTCCCAGATATCAAAATGCAGTTAAAATTGTTTTGTTCTACTTGGGCATATGTCCAACAACTTTGATCTTTCCAAGTTTTGCCGCTAAAGATTACGGCAAAATGACTAAAATCAAATTCAAATAATTTTATACGGAATAGAGAAAAGAAATAAAAGAGTTATATTTGGAGATTTGTAAATAGAAGAGGCCTTCGTACAATTTTCCCATAAAAGATTTTTCGATGAGAAACAACAATTGTCGATTCTAGTCAACTTTGTAAAATCGCCATAGATTCGATCTATTTACCTATCGTCACAAGATTTGAATGCATGTCAGGACAAAGCCTTCTAAAGAAGTTTTACTCAGACGAATTTTGACCACCTTTGTAGTGATGACGTTCTTTTGTAAACTTTCTTTTTTTCATCGAATATTTTAGAATGTTAGCTGCAAAAAGACTTACATGACTGTACCCCAAAAGCGACCAACTTGAACATTAGATTTAAAGAAAGCAGAGAACTTCGAGCGTTTTCAAACAATTGAAGGTAGACTGGTAAAATGAGCATCTAGACAAAGACGAAGTTTACAAAATTGATTGGCAAGTTTCTGCATCTATTGGTTAGTGCCGATTCTGTGCGGGTCCACTAGCCAATTATTTTTTAGTGATTAACGACGAGTTGTGGAGAATTTTCTATCTAAAAATGGCAACCAAGAGTATATAGCATGTTTAGTGAGAAATACCAACATTTTAATTTTTTAAACAAAACGATGACCGCCCATAAATCAAAGACACAGAAATGTAAAATCTTCTAAACTTTTATCTTGGACTTTTTCATCTGGACTACCGAAACTGTATAAATAAAAAAATTTCATTTAATTTTTTGAAATAAAACAAGGAAGGGAAGATGCAGAGGATAATTTCTTGCAAACAACCATTCATAGTTACTCACCTTTAAAAGTTAATCTCTTTTGATGTAAATGTTGAAATGTAGGGTAAAATACTAAAGTGTTGGGACTTAATATCGTTGGATGTTAATGGGAATTAACCTTTAAACAATATAATACTAACGGCGATAAGTTGCACGTGGAAGTTTCGTGTGGAGCGGGCATTTGTTACCGACTGTAATGGTGGGCGTTGGCTCTAATACTGGTGGTGAAAATGAATGCTTGTTAGGGCTCGTAGAATTTGAGCCAAACATATTTTTTTTGGAGACAAACAATTTACAGAATCTTTTGTCTATAGCAAGGAAGATACCTTGTTGGCAAGAACGGTTGCTGAGTATTTAAAGAGAATTAAATTAAGTGTTATAAACAAATATCTTGCATGTACTAGATTGTATACAGTGAAGGTTGCATAATGACAGCAATTGACAATTCTCTTTTCTACCTATTGAACTCTTGAAATGCTTGAGCTGTTAGGTTTGTACTATTTTTGCTAATAATCAACAAAAATGCATATGCTTGTTATTAAGATTACGAAAGATTAAATAAACTTGTTTTAAGTAAATTATGTTGTCAGATATGACCGTTCAAATTTTTCAGGTGTGACCTTAAGAAAGTTTTCTATTATTTTAAGTGTTTGGTGGAATCATGTGCCTTAATAATGCAATAATCTTGTGTGCTACAAAGCAATAATTCTTTAGTTTGACTATTTAATTATAAAACTTCATCTGGCATTAAAGGGCGTTAGGCAACGCCCAATAGTTTTTCTTTGTGACATTGAATCTAACGTTGTTTTTGTATCTCATTTGATAACTAAGTTAAATTAAATTCGTTTTTGACATAATAATTTGTTTATTTATCTGTTCACTTTTTTAGTGACGTATTACAAAAACCAACATTGACGCATCACCAACATGTCACTAGAAGGTTGACTCATTAATGGTAATCAGTGTTTCTGTATATTTGTATTAATAATGAAGATACTCATTTAGTACTGCCGAGCTTGGAAATACTCTGCAAAAATGTTTCAATAAACAAAAGAAGGAAATTCAATATTTGCCTATTTTCTGTGGGACGGCTTAGAAATAAATGTACAAAAAGTAAAATGTAGAACTTGGAGCCACATTTTGTAAGGTAGTAGAGAAGAAAGGCAGAACAAAAGTTAGCTACTATAAGTGTTACTTAATAGTATTATAAAATGAGCAGAAATTAAATGGGGAAGAAGTAGCAAGCGAGAGAAAGATCTGTTTCCTGCTTAAATATCATCAACTCCCTGTAATTAATTTTAAAGTTCAAATAACTCGGTGTAATGTCAGATTTCCTATTTACTCCTGGCGTTATTCTTTACATAAAGCACATTTTTACAGTAATAGAGGCTTTGATTTTAAAATAAAATAATACAAACCAAACCAAGATAAACGAACTTGTTTTGATTTAGATTTTTTATTTGTGTATATGAAAAATCTTGACATTTATGAAATTCTAGAAAAAATACGAAAAATGTTAAACTGGTATACAAATAAATATAAATCTTTAAAATATGCTGTCATTTGCAATTGTAAATTTGACTTCTGCTTTGAGAGTGCTTTTATTGACTTAAGTGGATAAACGGAGTTAAAAACTTCTTACAGTGAATTTAGCATAATAAAGGATTTCAAACTGTCAGGTAATTTAGTAGATATGGCAACAAAAAGTTTAGTTAATTGTAGGGAATTTTAGTTCCGGAGAAGTTTTAGTTTACATTTTTGTTTGAAACTTGCATACATGTTTCATAAAATTTATTGTTTGAAATTTCTTGAAACAGTTTGTTCTTTAGAATCACTTTTAACAAGTTCAAGAATTTTAGTACTTGATTCATTGGTTGGTTTTATATGGTAAGTTAAACTGCAGCATTCAAACCCTGCATGAGCCTTTTCCTTCTATTAGTAGTTACCCATCCAAATCAAAAGTTGACGTCTATATTGTTGGGCAGAGCTTCTTCTATTTCAAAACAGAGATTGGTTTGTTATCTGTAATCGTTTGAATTTGGAAGGCCGGAAATAATTCGATTTTATTAAAAATGGCGCATCCCACGAGAAAGATACAAAAGAGAAGATTCATATATACGTAAGTAGTAGATGTACGATCACCTTCTTTAAACAGGGCAGGGGTTTTAAATTATTTCCAGACGGGCTTAACTAAGTCTCGTAAAGAATTTTTTTCGAGTAAGTCAAGAATTTCTGAAGAAATTTACTTGATCTTGTTCAGATCGGGTTTGACCTTCTACTGTAGAACCACTTCTAAGGGTTCTTGTGTTCTCTTGCAATTAGTGCTGACAAGATCACAAATTCTCAAAAGTTGCCTATACTTTTAAATAAACTTTTTGTTTTAAGTTTGTCCAAAAGCACACTCGATTTGATATGAAATATCCCAAACTGGAAGATGAAGAATAAATACATCTATGGATTCGTTCGTATCGACAAAGATTTGTATACGTTTTTTCCCTAAGACCTTGAAAGATGACGATGAGAAAGCTAGTCTTTGTAAGGCTTCTTAAAGATGTTTTTGATGTAGAATTTGGGAACAGTAAATCGTAATTAGCTATTTATGCATATATTGAAAGCACTACAAGCCTAGTGGACTCTTGGTTTGATCCACTATTTTTTTCCAATATTTCTTATCTGCTGTTTTTTCCTTCCAGTTGGCAACCTTCAGTTTCTTGATATCTTCTTTAACCTCCTCCTTCCATCTGCTTTGCGGTCTTCCTTTTCTCTTTTTCCCTGCAATTTTGCTGTATAATATTTGTCTTTGCATTTTGTTTTTGACATTCTCATTATGTCCCATTCATTGCATTTTTTGGGCTTTTAACACTTCTGTAATAGTATGTTCTTTATAGAGCTCTTGGTTTGTTTTTCGCTCCCAGCCTTCACCAACTTTCTTGGCTCTAAATATTTTTCCAAGGACCTTTCGTTCTCATACTTCTATTGATTGACATCGGCCTGTCTCAGAAACCACATTTAGCTTCCAAAGGTCACTATAGGTCTGACTATGATTTTATATATCCGTATTTCAAGTTGTCTTGATATGAGTTTATTGTTGAATACTCGTTTTAGGGCATTTAAACATTTATTTCCGACCATTAATCTAGCTTGTATCTCCTCCTGACCGGGTTTTCTTGTTATCCTAGCACCCAAATAAGTAAAGCTTTCCAGCTCTTCAAGTTAAACCTGCTTCCTGCTTCAGTTCTTACATTAAACATTCTTCATTCTTAAAATTGTTTGTCTAGCCAGTTTATATATTTTGTGTTTGTTGTTTATTTGTAAACATATCTTTTGTGCCGCTTTTCCAAGCCTTTTGACTACTACCTCCAATTCATTTTTTCTGCATAAGCAAGGATTTGGTGTTTCTTATGATATATCAAACCGGACCTGTTTATATTTGCTTCTTTTATTACTTTTTCTAATGCCAGGTTAACAGTATTGTGGATAATGGATCACCTTGTCTTAATCAATCTTGGAAGTTACTTGAAAGATTACCTTTAATTTTTACTGAATCTTCTGTATGCTTTAGCGTCATTTGGACCATATCTACAATTTGTCTTTGGATACTCCCAAAACAACAAACACATTCAAAGTTTGATGTGGAAAACAAAGAAACAAAATCTCGTGTAGAAAGTGACAAGAATATTTTGATTGCTCTTCTACATCTTCTCCAACTTTTATATTAAAACTACTTTAGACAAAACATTTTGTTTGGCTTTATCTTATTTTGATCCTTTTCAAATCTAAATCTCTGGTATCACTTTAACCGCAATATTTGCTAACAGAGTGTGTTTCTCAAAACATCACCAACCAAGTATAAGATATATTTATCCTGAAGGTTACAAACCTAATGGTTTTTTCTCCAGATGTCTACTAAATACAGAATATTTTTCCAAACGCTCCATAGCCAAACACAGATGTTTTTTTTGGGTATTCAATAACTATACGCAAAATATTTTTTTTCTTTACACAAATGATGTCATACTGGTATTACAATAAACTTTTTAAAGGCATAAGTCCAAAGTCCAACAGTTTGCCGCTATGTGCAGCCTCGAATAGATTTTGGGGAAGTACAAAGTATGACCAACCGTATTTTTCTTAATAGCTTGTAATAAAAAGGTTGGAAAGAAGAAGGCAGTTTCGGTAGTAAAATAGATGATAGAAGAAATCCGTAAAGCAACCATAATGTAAAACATTTTTTCTCCCAATTTTAAATCCGATTAGTAATCTTTCTTTGAATAAATTAAATTTACCATGTCGAAATCATTTTTAAATTCATTAATACATTAATGACACAGTTTTTGAACATTGACCTCAAAAGCCAACAAATAGCTCATCCCGAAGGATGCTATTCATTTATTTAGTTTCGGTTCACAGTAGCCCTGAAACTTTTCGGAATTAAATAATATTGAAGACCTTCAAATATCCCAAGGGATGATTTCTTTAATGCCCTAATTGCCGCCGATTTCTCCCATTTCTTTGCTTCTTGCTGATATAAATAAGACTCGCACTGCAAAAAGGTTAATAAACTTCCATGTTTTCCCCTTCTTATAATATGCATAAAGAGCCAGATTTCCAAAACCATCTTCATGTATAACCTTTAGAAAGATTTCTAACAAAATTATGCAAACAACTTCCCACATATCTTTCAGAAATGTTAGCGATTTTGCAAAAACAAGGTTTGAAATTGTTTCCAAGGAAAAAAACATTTTCAGCACCTGCAGTAAATTATTTAAAATTTCTTTTGCGTTCTCTTTATTTCATTCCAACGTATTCCTGTCTACATGTTGACGTCAATTGGTTATATAATAGAATTCTAGTGATAAATGTCAGAGTGGGGATATTCAAACATTTGTTTTAATTTAAAAATGTGGGATTTTGATGAAGTTGATGTGATAATTTCATGAAGACTTTTTTAGAAACTGAGCTTTTAACTCGCATTTTTTATTGGTGAACTGGACGCTAAAAAGTAAACTTCACTTCTTATGTTGTTTAATTCATTAAACGCTAGGTATGTAAACATTGACATTTGAATTTTTTCATATGAACGTTTCAACAAAATAACACTTCCATGTAAACTGAATTTTCCAGGAGTGGAAATTGTAGAAGTTTCTGACAATTGCTTGTGTTAAATATCCCAAAGCGTTTTTGGCGGAAGTATTTTATAACTGTGTGTACTAAAGCAAGTGTTTATAGGTTAGTGTTTGGATGAACTTTACTATCACCAACCTTGCTTGTATTTAACTTTGCAGTGTGGCCTTGGAAACACTTTCTAATTAAGGTCAAGGCTAGTTAGGTAAACTTAGGTTAGTACACTTCTGTTCTGTAGAGTAATGCAAATATATTAATACTAGTAAAAGAATTTGTTTATTAAAAATTTCCTGGCAATAGAGTCACATTTTTGTTTGGTATCTAGGATCAAACAGTACCGTCGTAACAAGTTTAGCGCTTAAACGTGAGGCTTTGGGAATCTTGAAATTCGACATTGTGTCTGTTCTACTAGCATTTGTGGTCGGCGTTTATTTGACCTTGGAAATATTGACACCTTTAGTTAACCTCAACTTTTAATTTATGTTGATTATGCAATATGATGTCGTATGACGGTATGCGATCTACCGTGGATTCTATTTTGTGGTCAGAAAGAATGTATGATTGTATATGGTCTACCTACTGTTATATGTACTTACAATTCACACCTTTATTCAATCAAGTTAGATTTGCAGCTCAATCTTTTGACAATTTTTGCCTGAATTTAAGTTTGGCATACCTTACCTTTGCGTATTCGAGTATTGCGGAAATAAGGTCAGTTCTGCGTTCAGCAGCTTGGATAATGTTGGTTACATTTACTCTCGGCGATACCTGTCATGAACTGGGCAGAGCTTCAATAGTTCTCCATTGTTTTTTTGTTTCAAGATTGCACTTTTTTTCTTTTTAATTCTCTTATTATAAATAAAAAAGTTATAAGATTTTTGTCAATTTTGTTTCATTTTTCTAAGATTTCCTTTTGCTTTGCCTTTTGTATTATTATTTTATTTAGTTATTTTGCTTTATTTCATTTTCTATCTTTCTTCTTTATTTGATTTTTTTATTCGCTGATTGAAGCAAAATAAAGTTTATTTCAAAAACGGAGGTTTGAGTGGAAAGAAAGAAGAATTTTTGAGGTTCTTGAAATTTTTAAGATTAAGGCTGCTGAGTAATGTATGTGGTATGTTTTTGATCTAGTTGACTGGACTCAACTGCTGCTTAAATGCAGTGCTCAATGATCATGAATAAAGATCAAAATGCCAAAGAGTTAGTGTCATAAATGATGGGTTTAGGTGGTGAAAAAGTAAAAAATAATAAACAAAATAATATGCAGAAGGTTTCATGGTGAATAGTAAAGTGACGGTGATAGAAGACCCACGCAAAGCTGACAGTACGAAACCAACCATCGCATGTTACTATGTCAGATCTACAGGAAAGAAAAGCAACTGGATTCGTCGGCTGTAGATGACACTCTTTTCCATAACATCGTCTTGCAACTAAGACATTGCAGTGAATTTTCGGATTTACTCAGATCAACTCTCTGATCTAGGTGGCGATTGAAGTGGATAAGGAGACAGCTTGCAGACCGCGCCCAGTAATCTCCAATAGTGGTGGCAAATTGGATAATGGATAAATACAAACCGATAAGGAGTGCCAACACAGGACACTAATAAGTCCGTAGTATTCTATATGAAAGGCAGAATAAAGCAGAAAGTGGAAAGTCTTTGTTAGATGGTAGAACCGTGGTCATAACTGTTAAAACGTGAAAATCAACTGAGCACGGCTTAATACTGAGAAGCAGGCAACGTCTGGATCGTCGTTTACGGATTCGTTGTGTCGTCAATGAGTGACGAGTGTGGTGCCGCAGGGCATCCAGTTAATGCAACGCAAAAGTGACGAAGATTTGTCTGAGAAGTACTCAGTTAAGACGACCAGAACAATGTTGATGTCCTAGAAAATGGTAGTAGAAAGCGGATGCAGACCGCTTTTCCCGTAGTGACGTTGTCCGACGGCAACTGTGGAGATTCTTAGACAGCCTGAGCCCTCTAACCTAAGCAACGCATGAAGCATGGTAGAAGGGCTTCCAATCAAGGTGGCGGATGGCCCCAATGACAGATATAAGAATGCGAAAGCATCTTGCCAACGATTCTTCATGCTTTCATCAGACTCTGTGGTGCTTAATCACACAAAGCTGCTTTTTCTGTAGGCAGGACCGCGGATCGGCCAATAGGAGTCTTTAGTTTTTTGGTAATCGTCGCTGTTTGGTGCCGTAGGCACCAGCTTTAGAGGCCAGCTCGTTGATAAATTGTATAAATCCAGAACGCAGCGTCCGTCATTTTGGTTTGGTGGTGGTAAAGTTGGAGTTTACGTCGTTGGAGGCAAAGTAGTGAAGTCGGCTTGAGAAGCGATCGGATTGGATGTTGGTGGTATTGCGGCGGTTCTTGGTGTTGTTAAATTGAAGTGGTATCTGGTTCTTTGGAATGCTGGTGTAATTGTGGATTTCTAGTTATCGATGTGGACGACGGCGGTGGTGATAACAGGCCAAACGGTGGGAACTCGAACTGGCGATTTTGGAATAATTGGGATATTGGGTAATGAAATTCGTGGATAAAAGTTTATAGAAAGTGGAGTTATTTGAGAATAATGATGGATTTTTAAAAAGGATTGTGGAAATTAAATTAAAATTAAATTGATTGTGAGTGGATTAACACTGAAATAATTATGGGTTTTGTGACTGGTTGTGAATGGATGGTTTAGGAGTGGTTAAGGTGATGGGTGGGACAAACGGTTCTTTTCAGAAACACAAATCCCCGCAGTTCGCGCTGCGAGAGGATTTTGCCAGAAAAAGGATGGGATGGGGGAAGGGGATTATCCAGGGGTGACGGACGGAAGTTGAATTTTGGCAGCTGTGGAGTGGTTGCATTCGAGAAGCCTCGGGCTCGAATTGCAACAATGGCGGTGGAGTTGGAGTTGCTGGTACCTGCCCCCCCCCCCCAGAGCAAGCTTGGCGGACGAGGCTGAGAAAACTGGAACTCTACCGGGCCTACGTCCCGATCCTAGCGAAAGGCAGCGGCAGATGGAGTTGGCGATTTCTACCCGTTCTCCCTAAAACGGGTGTTGAGTTGCCATTGGAGTAGCTGCCTTAGTTTTCAACTTCAGACTACCTCGCTACGCACCGGACTAAAAACGGATTACCCAAAACGGCTTTTTCTGTAGGCAGGACCGCGGATCGGCCAATAGGATTCTTTAATTGGTGACCCTTCAAATAATATATTGTGATTTCTTGTTTTTGGGACAACCTTGTGTCATCATTTATTTGTTTGACTTTATCTTATCGAAAGTCCCATTTTATTTTATTGCACTGAATTTTCTGTCCTTTTTTGTCATATTAATTAGGTTGTGACTATTTGTGCCATCTTTGATTTTTAGAAAACTTACTGTTATTAGTGTACCTTCTCTAAACGAGTTAATGTTTTGGAATTTTTGTTTTGTTATTGTGCCAGATCTAGCAAATCATATTCTTATCGTTATAATTAGAACCAATTTGGGTCTAGTTTGTGAATTTTGCCCTAGAGGCTATAAGTACTTAGTTGTAACATCTTATATTTAATTTATTTGTCAATTTATGGCCTGTGACATCGAGCCATAAGACCTTGTGTGGTTTTTCTCCTTTTTTTACTTCATTCTTGTTCATGATTTTGGGTTGGGCACTAATAGTTTGACCCAATAACCGATTAATTTTATTGAGGGCTTATGTTGCTTCTCTGGAATCTAGACTTTAGCTTTGTCGCGTGCAGGTCAGGTAAGATACTGCGCAGCTTTTTGAGTGTTGGTCATGGATAACCTTATTGTTAGCCATTGAGGTTTTATTTTGTTTTAGAGTCATTCTTGTCATTTTTGTTTATTTTGCTTTGAGTCTACTGGACTAAAAACAAAACCAGTCTGTGGTTTTCATTCTCTAGCGGAAGAGGTTGACGTGATTTTAAATTCAATTAATAATTCTATTTAACACTGTTGATTTTCAATGCAGTGAAAAGGATTGCTTATCCGTTAAAAGTTTGCTAGCAACCTTGGCCACATTTTTATGCTGTTGCAGTCTACAGAATGCATTTTACTTGTTTCTGTCTACCTTCTTTGTCGTTAAGGTCGTTTTCCTTTTTAGAAAAGAGTCACTATATCTCATATTATAATTATGGCACTAAATCTAGGCATAAAGTACTATTTTATGTTTTAGTTTGTATTTTGATATCTTAACTACCTTTGAAGCTCTACCCCCAGAACCGTTTTGGGGATAATTGTGGCAGGTTCTATTAAGGTTACCAGAGTATAAATTATTTTGGATCTAAAAGTATAAATCGTTTTAGACCCAAATTGGCTGTGACTTTACAATTTTAGTAAATTCTTTCTCGTGATAAAAAGCACCTTAATATGGATAGATTTCTCAACAGGAACAAATTATCGAGTAAGCAACTGCAGGGAATTGATCTAGTACCTGGCTTGAGTATTAGAAAATAAAAGATTTATTTTCAGCCTCATAGTAGAGTATCTATTTAATGACCTTGATTTTTAGCATCTTTTAAATGACTTTGTTAGATTTGTTAGCTGAACTAGCTTTTAATTCCATTGGAGTCTATTTGGTAAAAATGAAATTGTAGCATTTAATGTTAAAATTTATTTGTCATTTTTTTAGTTAATAAAATTTTTTGTTTACTCTAATAAACATGCATAATATAAAGTGTTTATCTAATACTGCAGATTATTTTATCAATTCTACTAATTATCGAATAATCCTCCCTACGGATTTGTTTTGATCGTGATTCATGAATTAATTGCTAACAATTTGTTCAACCTACTAAAATAACATTCTATTTATATAAAGCATCGTCTATCATCACACTATGATTAAAATAGAATGTGTAGTATATGTTTATATAGGATAAGCGTCGAGATCCATTCATAATTTACAAGTAATTAATTAAAGCTTTCTCACAATCCTTCATATTATTAAAGCGGTTCTAAATTAATAATTAATCTTTCATGTACCACATATACGTACATCTTCATACAGATTTTGAAATTTTCCACTAAATTTCTTATCCGTGTATTATAAATTTGGAGCATTTGTACAAATCTGCATTAATTATATCTCCAAAGTTTGTAACGCTGTATACTTGTTATGTCATGATGAATATGAAATTCTCTGTCTGTGGTTTCGAATTCCTAGGATAGATATTGATGTGATGTTCGCTTTGAGGAGGAATGATGTTACGTAATTTTCCTCCAACACTATTCGACAAATTGGATGACAATTTTGCCACGTTCTCGTATGAGAAAATGAAGCGAAACCTATATTGCTTTTTTGACGCGAAAAGATCACATTCTTATATTCGATGTTATATTATCTTATTACGTCACTTTTAATTAAGTAAACCAAAACACGACTTATTGAGATATTTTGATTTTACCAGAGTTGACAATAAACTTTTATAAAGCCAGCGAAGGAACTGAAACGAACTTTTTCTTCACGCAATGTTTATCGACTTATTTTAAATTCAAACATCAAATAAGGAAACCTAGGCAAGAAAACTTTTTGTAAAAAAACAAGTTTTATATTTTCATGAGGGAAGTTCCCAACTGCCCTCTGCATTGAATAGATGGTTTTTCTTTTGTTAGTTTCATTTTCAAATGTGGGCGCTTAAAATTTATTTACTACTGCACAAAGGTTTCAAGAAGTAGAACCTGAAGGAATTTTCGTTTTTTGCAGATAATAATATTTAATTTATAAAGACGAAGTTCTGTTTGTTATACTTTACTAGTGTTACAGTAAATTATTTTCAAGTAGTTTTAAGCGAAAAGTTCATTTTCAACGAAAACCCAATTTAAAGTTAAATTCAGCGTGCTCTGACTAAACTCAGAGAAAGTGGGGTACTAGTTCATATATAAGAATGATGCCAACAAAATTTGCTTTGTTTTCAAAGCGCAGCAGTCAAGAAAACTCTTTGTGATCAGCATTTCAATATTAGATTTGTCAAATACTTATATGGTGGTTGTATCTACGAATGCAGTTGCTGAATATCAACCGAAACTGATAATAAAATTCTTTTTGAGAAGCACTGTCTTGTTTCTGAGTTCTCCTTTTTCTCTGCTAGATAAATTCAATATACAGGGTGTCTCCAAAAGGTTGGGACACAGCTTAACTGCCGATTCCTGGGATAAAAATAAGAAGATTTAACCCAACTTACCTATATCCAAAATCGGCTCGTTAAGTCGGTACAAGGCGTGAAAGTTTTTTGAAAAATAATTAAGTTTGCGTAAGTCACTTTTTGAGATGATTTTTGTCTTTATCAATAAGTTGTAAGTGCATTTAACAAAAATGTCGCAATACAAATTTGGTAAAAACTTTTTAGTGCCTACGCTGAGAACTTTCAATTTTTTTTCCAAAAAGATATTTTCTTTAAAAACATTTTTTTGTATCTTTGTAATTTTTGATAACGATTAAGGTTTATCCATAAAAAATAAAATCTGATTCATCAAAGTTGATTTAGTTTTCCCGTAATTATACTCTAAGTATAAGAAGGAGCTGTGATTATTCTAGTTAGTCATGACTGGAGATAGAATAGCATTTCATTCCAAATTTCCAGATAAAAGTTTTCTCTATATCTAAAAATAAGATAAGTTCACTCTCGGCATAATTTCAGGTATGTTATATCAAGATTCCAAGTATGGTTAAGGACATTTTAGGATAGATACAACTTTTTATGAAGAGTGATTCTCTTGGTAAAATTTTAAACAAAAGAGTTTACAAGTATAGTTAGGTCCATCCGGCGACACACTGTATACAGGGTGAGTTTTTTCCGATGTTTAGTATGGGGATCTCGAAAACTAGCGGAGATAGAGAGACGATTAAATGGGGAAAGAATTGCAGTTTTACGAGCTTAATTTAATGAGCTTCTTGTTTTTTAGAAAAAATGCATGGCTAACTAGATATCTCGCAAAAATAGTTTTTTTGTTATTTTGTTCAGTGCCTATAACTCTGGTATTATTGACTTTAGAAAAAATGTATAAAGAAAAAAGTTGTAGGTAATTATGTGCTTAATAATACGGTCTAACCGAATTTTTTATTTAAGCTATAATTTTTGAGTTATGGCATAAGCTTGTATTTTTTCTAATGGAAACCATAGTCGGCCATAACTTTATAAAAAAGGCCCTTTTTCAACGATTCTAACAATATATCACTTGACATAATTAGTTTTATAAATAAATTAATTATGACCTTGTTTTCTTTTCAGTTTCGAACTGTTCAAGTAGTATGCTATGGAAACAATTGATAGATGTGCATCGCGTTTAATAATAAAATTTAAGTTAGTTATTAAAATTTTTCTTTTAATTTCCAAATTATAAACATAATTATTTTGGTGTGAAATGTGTATTCCGTTGGAGTTACAATTTTAAATAAAAATATTTCTGAGAAACTAATAAATAGGGAATGACAAAAAATAAATTAAGAAATAATAAAAGAAATTAGGATATAAATAAGTAGTACCAAACCAACGTAACTGAAGTAAGTAAAGTATTTAAGGTAAGTGAACAAAGCAGATTTAGATAAAAATAGGTACTTCACTCATAGGTGTAACTAAAAACTAAAAATGCTGTTAACACAGTATGCCATGGAAACAATTAACAGATGCAAACGACAATTACCTACTGACAGGTGCAAATCATTTAGTTTCTAATTAATGTTGATTTTGGTGTTGTAAAGCATCAATATGAATTTTTCTAATCAAGAAAAGCGTGATATGATTGAGTGTTACATTTTGTGTCATAAAAATGAAAAGATAGAGTATATCAAAAGTCGCACGACACAGTAGATGACCTTAAAGAAGCTGTACTGGAAATTTTTGCTAATATTTGATGTACGTTCCGTTAGAAAAGCAACAAATTTAGTTTTAAAAAGGTGTAACTTGTATATTAATCATAATGTTGGACCTTTTGAACATGTTTAGTCTTAAATACTTTATCTACTTTAATTAAGTTGTTTTGGTACTACTTTATTTATGTCTTAATTTCCTTTATTGTTTCTTAATTTATCTTTTATCATTATCTGTTTATTGGTTTTTCAGAAATTATCTTTATCTAAAATAATTATGTTTATAATTTCGAAATTAAAATAAAAATCTTAATAACTAACTTGAATTCTACTATTAGACGCGATGCGCGCATCTATCAATTGTTTCCATAGCGTACTACTTCAACAGTTCAAAAATGAAAATAAAAACAAGGCCATAATTTATTTATTTATAAAAATAACTATGTCAAGTGGTATATCGTTAGAATCGTTGAAAAGGGGTCTTTTTTATAAATTCACGGCCGATTATAGTTTCCATTAGAAAAAACACAAGCTTGTGTCATAACTCAAACATTATAGCTTAAATAAAAACTTGGATTAGACTGTATTATTCAGCACATAATTACCTACAAATTTTTCCTTTAGACATTTTTTCTAAAGTCAGTAATAACAGAGCTGTAGGCACCAAACAAAATAACAAAAAATTATTTTTACGAGATATCTAGTTAGCCATGCATTTTTTCCAAAAACCAAAAAGCTCATTAGATTGAGCTTGTAAAACTACAATTCTGTCCCCATTTAATCGTCTCTCTATCTCCGCTAGTTTCCGAGATCCCCATACTAAATATCGGAAAAAACTCACCCTGTATAAAGAATAGCGCTGCAGGCCTTGTAGGCCCGTGGCTTCTAAAACCTTTGTAACTAGCTTCCATTTTTTCCGGTCCTTCGCCCTTTCTTTCCTATCTGTCACGCTTCTTTCATTAACATCCTGTTTGCTGGCCTCCAGCCATTTTTCCTGCTCGCCCTTTTCTCTTTTTCCCCGTTTCTGCTTGTTGCAGTACTCTTTTGATATTTCTTCGCTCTGACATTTGTAAGATGTATCCCAGCCACCTGGCTCTGTGTGCACGTATTTATTTTCCTAGTTATCTTTGGTTTTCCATACGCCTCCATTATCTCCTGGTTTGTTTGTCTTCGCCATGCTTCCTCTGTTGTTTTTCGTAGGATCTTTTTTTCCCAAATTTCAATTTCTTCTTGTTTGCTTAGAGTCCATGTTTTGCAGGCGTTGATGGGATTATTGTTTTATAGACACGGATTTTTACTCCTTTGGACACAACTGTTTTTGTTCTCAATAACCTTGTTAATGCTTCAAATGTTTCACTTCCCTTTAGTAGCCTTTTATCTATTTTTTTCCTTCATCCCCCCTACTGGTTATGGTTACTCCTAAGTATTCAAACTGGCATACATTTTCAAATTTATACTCAGTATCTTTTGCTTTTAACTTCATATATTTATTCTCTTCTGTTATGTTCTCTTTCATTTTCATGAATTTTGTTTTTTCTTGGTTTATTTAACCCATACCTTTTTGCCACGTCTTCAAGATTCTTGAACGTTTTCTCAAGTTATTTTTTGATCTTGTTAATAAAGCTACGTCATCCGCGTACGCTATGCATTGTTGTTTGCTTTGGAAAATCGTTCCGTTTGTTTGAATGTTTGATTTCCTTGTTACTTTTTCCAATATCGGGTTGAATAGGTCTGTTGACAGCGAATTTGAGAATCTTCCTCTATCGTGCTTCTATTATTGGTATTTGTTAGGGTGATCTTCACTAGTCTTATCAGTTTACTTGGGATTCTTAGTGATTTCATGGCATCATACAACTTAATTCGCGAAAAGGCCTGTTTAGATTTTGCTTATTTTGGATTATTTTTAGCAAGAATATTTGATCTGTTGTTGTTCTTCCTGGTCTAAACCCTCATTGGCATTCTCCAATTATCTGTTTTTCGTACTCTTGTAATCTGATTTGGATAATTTTTGCCACTACTTTGTTTATCACCTGTAGTATAGCTTTCCCTCTATAGTTTTCGCAGCCTCCTTTTTTTATATTGAACATATGGGTGCTGTGGGCCATTCCTCTGGCATTTTCTCTTCTTGCCACACTTTAGATAAATTTAATACGCAGTAGAAATTCATCAATGCAGCAGACCAAACAAAAAGGAAGTTTTAATCAAATATCTAGAAATTTCGGAATTATATTAATTTTGTTCAAGATTTAAATTTAATGAAATACCTAGGCCCTGAGTTTATAAATCAAAAAGGTTTTTATTTAGAGCAATGATTTATTAATTTGCACGACTTAGAGTGGCTATCTAACTTAGATCACGTTTTCTACAAGTTACAAACATGTTTTTAATTTTTGTTTTTCTTACCACACAAACTTCCAAGATCTTGACTATGCCGACACACCTTTTTATCAGCCAAAATAATAAACAGAACATACATATGTACTTCTGAAGGTTATAGGCTACACAATAAAAGGAAAAAACCATTTAAGATAGAATGTTATATAGCTCCTGGCAGGTTCTAAAAGATATTAACCACTTGTCTTTGGAAGGTTAACAAACTACCACAGATGTTGATGCAATAGTTTAAAACCGTACGTTATTTTTGGAAACTGCCACTATTTTAACTATCCACTTTCAGACTTAAAGGAAGGTGGTCAGTATCAGCGGGAATCTAGAAACTGTGAAGGGTTTTCTACAACCCTATATGGATGGGTTTGTGGAAGTGTAGCTGCAATGCTCATCGGAATGATTGATTAAAGAGAAGACGTCCAAGTAGCAACTCTTCAAGAATGTGAAGTAATACTCATCTATCTGAGGTATCTTAGCAAGGTCGCAAACTTCCATCGAAAGGTGGTCATCAACTCTCAGATTTAAAGGATAGTGATCAGTGTCAGAATAAGATTACTATCAGTAACTAAACAATTCCTTCTGGTGCAACCAGGGTTTCGACTACCCACAGTTTGAGTTTTGTGCTTTTTTATCGCTGCTGTTTTATTTTCCGGTCAGTCAAGTTAGATATCTTGAGTTAATTGAACTCTTTGAACAAACCGAACATTTCGGGTCAAGTGAATT